>WEKY01058974.1:13687-43431 GCA_013390045.1 Picathartes gymnocephalus | reverse complement strand
GCGTTGGCTTTGTTGCTGCCGTGGCCGCCTCTCCCCCGCAGCCGCCGGGAGCCTGTTCGGGGGTGGGGGTGTCGCTGGTGCCCCCCCTCAGGAGTCCCTTGTGCGGGCTGAGGGGCCGGCCCAAAGCCAGGCTCGGCTCGAGGCACGAAGCAGAAGCGGCCTTGGAGGCGGGGGCCGGAGTGGTCCCTGGCCCTTGGGAAGCGGTGTCCTCGCTTGCTGCTGTGCGTGGGTGTCCCTTGCTCCTCCTCTTCCCGCTGTTCCACTCCGTGGAACAGGCGCGGCGCTGGCCGGTGCCCGCAGGTCTGAGCGCACCTTTCCCCGCGGGCAGGGAGCGCAGCGACGCGTAAGCCTGGCTCGCCTTAAAAAGTGTTTAATTACCGGGATCGGAACGAGCCGCTCGATTCCAGCCGGGCGTGGGGAGCTCCGGCGGTTCTGCTGAAGTTCTGACTGCTTGGGACTGTGCCTGCCTGCTAATCCGGGTGAGATCTCGCACGAGCTGTGGGTAAGCTTATTCAGAGCGCCTGGGCTGAAAAAAAGTCTTTGATGTAACAGAAATAAAATATGTGCGGAAAACAGCCAGGAGATGGCCAAGAACGAGGATTAGTTTAAGTAATGTTGCCTTGGGAATGGTATTGAATAGATGTGTTATTGCAGATCTGTTAATTGCTATTAAACAAACAGTATCTTGATTTTAGAGAGGTGCTGCTTTCACAGGAAGACTGTGTCATAGAAGCATGACCAGCTTCTTACTTCTACAACTCTTTACCCGAAGACCGAAACAACTACTTTTAGATAACCTCGTTCATGCTTCCAGTACAGCCACTGTTTCTTCTTGGAGCAGCTCCTGTCAGTACAGTATGTTGTGTGGGTTTGTGGACAGGTTCTGTCTGTTTGTGCAGTTTGGTGCATTTTGTCCGCCTTCTTTGCAAGCATCACATCATAACATGTGCGTGCTGAGACATGTAAGAAATCTTCCTGAGCAGGTATCAGCCTTTCCTACAGGAATCTAGTTCTCATTGTTAGAGGAAGATCTATTGAAATACTAGACAATGTTGTGCTTTTTGCCAGCCTTACTGTTTGTCATGAGGAGAAAACTTCCTATGCAACCAGTGGTCGCCGCCTCAGAGCTTTAGTGTTAAGTTGGCCAGTGCTGGTACTGCTTCTCCTGCTTTTCTAGATGTATATGAGTGAAACTCACTCATATTCTGCTTCGTGTATATTGTCATTGTTCTGGGCTGTGTACATGGCTGGAGGATTCAGCAGGAGAAGAAACTAAAGCAAAGGCAAGTGGATCTTACAAACAGTGCTGCTTTGTAGTCAGGGGTGGCACTTCAGGTCTTTGTAGATCAGTTTGAGAAAAGCAGCTCTTTTTTTGCTTGGACTTTATCTTAGCAGTTGGGTAAAGTTGGTAGTTTATATATAGGTAGTTAAGTGACCTTTTGTGTTGAAGTATTCTGCAAAACTCCCTTAAGCAGGCATGCAGGCAGAATAGTAACCTGTGTCCTCTGTGTTGGAAACAACCCCTGTGTGAAGACAGACCCTGTAATAGCGTGACAGGATCACTCTGGCATAGGTCTCATAGAAGAAGATAAAAGCAGGGCATCTCAATGCTATTTGTTACACCTTCTTGAAGGATAAGATTAAATTAGCAGTCAAGTACTGCTCTGGTAGTCCTAATGAGTTCAACAGAAGTGCCTTGCAGTCACATCTCAGCTGCAGAGGAGATGCTAAATAATGTTCTGTGGTGTTGTGTCATGATGTACCAGTGACCGTGGAGACTGCCATACAAGCCTTTCAAGGCACAAGGCATAAATAGGGGCTGTGAAAGGCAATTTAACCTGTATCAGCTGATTAATGGAATAAGATAATGATGGTAATTTAACCTGTATTAGCTGATTAATGGAATAAGATCATGATGGCAGCACGACTGACTGAAAGATGTGTTCTCTCTTAAGTGGCTAGTAGATTTGCATAGAGGCAGCACAGTTCATGTAGATGAACCTGCTAGTAGTATCTTAAGGCTAACACCTCCAAACCAAACTATTAAGTTTCTCCCTCAGTGCTGATAGCCTGGCTTGGTGCGTCAAAACTGATGGATGAGGATTTTGGAGCTCATCATGGTGGATCATGGGACCAAATAAACTCCTGTCTGCACGGGAGTATAGATATGCAAAGTACAGCTGCAAGTGCACACCACTTACGTGCCTATGTACTGATTTGTTGCTATGCTCTAAACTTGTCACTTAAACTTCTGTTGGTGGTTTCTCATCTCATTATAGAGCAAATCTATTGCTTAGAACAGTATTTACAAGAGTGTAAAAGGTTCTGTTAAGAATCTCTTTGCTGCCAGCTTTATTTAGGCATGTCATTTAGCTCATTAGCTGAAACTGTATGTTCTTTATCACTTGTCTGATGGGTAACTGCATGTAGATTCACTTTCCAGCCCCAATTGTAGAAACACTTCCATGTGAGTGATCCTTCTAACTATGATTAGTAGCCAGACAGTCATTCTTCTGCATCATTGCATGCTTCAGGCTTACAAAGTGTATCTGAAATTGGAGGCTTGGCCTAAGCAGCAGGGTCCTTGGGGACTAAACAAGTGAAGCAGACAGACCGTGCTACTATACATGTTACCCTATTGGTAGTGTTCGCTGTAAGAGTACAAACAAATCAGTGATTTTAACCTTATGATTGGTAGAAACTATACAAGTAATTTTATATAATGATTGATCTTTCTGTGTATCTTGAGCTGTTTAAGATTCTGCTCATGTACATAAACAGGCCTTGCTGCATACAAGAGTTGTTTATTTGAATCAGCATCTTGGTTTCTTTCCCAAACAGTCTTTTCTTCCTTCTCATCAATATCGAATGGAAACAGCAGGTTCTTAATGCATTGAAAGCGCATTGCTATTCGTACCTACTAAGTGTGTGGGATGTTGACAAGTGATACAGGGTAATGATAGGAGGGTATTTCTCATCTGAGACATGGCTAAAGCAATACTGTGTGGGAGGGGGTGAAAATGAATGATGAGCTTTGCTTTTTTCTTTCCCCCCCTGCCCCCCAATGATGGCTTAACCAGCAAAATTAGTCTAACTGTCCTGTTAGGTCTGGTTTGTGTGATTCTCAGTGCTGCGTTCTGTGTCCCACTGAAACTGTATCACTCAGCTTCAGAGATAGTATTACAGGCTGATAATACATTAACATACATGATTTTGGTCACTCTCTAGACACTGCTGGAAGTGATTCACTGAGGAAAATTATACCTGCCCCAGTAACAATAAACGGTGCTGTGTTACCTCCACAAGTGAATAGACTCCTGTTTAAAGGAGAAAGTAGCTTCAGGGCTCAAAGGACTGCTAGAAGAACTGGTACTGTTTTGTTTTGTTTTCTGGTAGAATTGAAAATCATGCATGAACAAGAGTGCTGACTAACTGCTTCTGGAGAAGGCATTTATATCCTATGTCTGTGGTAGATTGCAGTTGACTGATCCAGTCTGTTCTTCTGAAATATGCTGGAAAGGGCTTGCTTAGTCTTTGTCAAATTCTTTGAAAACAGATTCTCTCTCCTCCTTTGCTGATTAAGGAAAAGGTAGGAAAACCTCTCTTTGCTGTATTGTTAGCTCTTTGGCAGTCTGTCCTGTTCTAGATTTCTGCCTCAGTCTTGAATATTACAGGATCTGCCACTGTTACAGGCTTTTTGTTCCTTACCCAGTGTTCTCACTGTCTCTTTTCTTGCTGAGTGGCTTCTTATCTTGCAGTAGTCGAAGAGCTCCTTGCATCTGTTTAAGCTGTGAGTGTGTGTGGTGCAGTCAAGCTGCCTGTCTAGAACAGAAGAGTGTAAACAGTTTGCGGGACCAATCAAAACCTCTGCTAGTATAGGAAAGCTAACTATGTGAGGCCAGTAATCATTAACTGACTGCAGGATCTGGTAAACCTAGTGTGTCAGGTGAACATATGAAACTGGAGACACTACATTTGGAGAGAGCCTCTTGTTTTCCTTTTGTATCAACAGCAATAAATTTTAGCAGCACAGTCTTTTGAAGCTGTTTTTAAGATAGTTTCTTGACACCTCTTAAAAGCAGTGTATTTAAGTAGGACAGTGCTGTATCTAGGTCTAGTTGAATCATAGAATAAGCTGAGTTGCAGGGGACCCCATCAGGGTCGAGTCCAGGTTCTGGCGCTATGCAGGATGCCCCAAGAGTCACAGCATGTGCCTCAGAGCATTGTCCAAATGCTTCTCAAACTCTGTCAGGCTTGGTGCTGTGTCTACTTCTCTGGCAAGCCTGTTCCAGTGCTCAACCACCCTCTGGGTGAAAATTTTTTTCCTGATATCCAACCTAAACCTCCCCTGACTGAGCTTCATGCTTTTTCCTCAAGTCCTGTCACTGGTCACAAGAGTGAAGTGGTTGGTACCTGCCCCTTGACTTTCCCCCACAAGAACATAGAAGACTGCAGTGAGGTCTCCCCTCAGTCTCCTCTTCTCCAGGCTCAACAAACCAAATGACCTCAGCCTCCCTTCATAAAGCTTCCCCTCCAGATATTTCATTATCTTCCTTGCCCTCTTTGGACACTCTCTAATAGCTCCATGTCTTTTTTATATTGTGGCACCCAAAACTGCCCTCAGCACTCGAGGTGGGGCCGCCTCAGCTCAGACAGAGTGGTTCAATCCCCTCCCTTGCCTGACTGGCGATGTGGTGCCTAATGCCCTCCACGACACGTTTGGCCTTCCTGGCTGCCAGGGCACTGCTGACTCATGTTCAACTTGCCATCGACCAGGACCCACCCCCAGGTCCCTTTCTGCACTGCTACTCTCCAGCATCTCATTCCCCAGTCTATACACACATCCAGGGTTGCCCTGTCTCAGATGCAGAGTCCAGCACTTGTGCTTGTTAAACTTCATATGGTTGGTAGCGGTTGTAATAGCATTAAAAAAAAAAAAAGGCAAACCAACTTCAGATTGTGATTTCAGACTGCTACCTACCAGCCTAGTAGAGAGCTGTAAAATAGTTATGTTAAAAGGTTTTGTATTCTCCCTTCTTTGAAAGACATAAATACTATTTTTTTTCCTTTGGAGTTCAAGAGGATTGGTAGGATTAGAATTAATCAGTGATCTTTTACAGTTGTGTGTTAACTTCCTTATATTGTACTATTGTGTTTCTTAAAGATAAGGTCAAATCTACAAAGTTATCTGAGTCCCTGATTCCCCTCCAAGTCGAGGTTGCAGGGCCTCATACCCAGGCTCAAGAGATGATGCCCACCAGTGATTAGTACTATCTGACATCTCTGTGCAAAGACATTCTGTTCCCCAGGGTTGACAGCCAAAATAACTGTCAATAAATTCTTAAGTAATACTTCAGTTAATGGATGTACATAGTTACTTTCTTTTTTTCTTTCCTGTTGCCTTTGGAAACCTTAAGGGATAAGGGTGAAGGCCTTGTAAGGAAAAAGCAAATGCTTACTGGTTATGCTTGTAGCAAAGCTTGCCTTGTTTGTGGCATAGAGTTGCAACTCCCAAGCCACCCTTAGAACCTAGAAAACAGAGAAGCAAGAAAACATGGGTATTTGGTTATTTAACTGCTTTGTTTGAGGAATTTTAATGCTTCTTAGTAGCCTGAGTGCTGGACTGTTGCAACAGCTTGCACATTAAGTGTGTTCCACAGAGAGAATAGTTACCTTTCTCATACCAGGGTTAGTATTAAATAACAGAGAAAAGTGACGTAATTTTAAGCCATAACTTACAGCTATATAACGGGTTGCAAAATCTGTTCTTTTGTATCTTTTATTAGAGATGACTACAGAAGCAGAACAGCAGCTTCTCCATGATGCTAGAAATGGAAATGCTGAAGAAGTTAAACGGCTGTTGGATACCTTGGACAAAGGAGAAATAAGCTTTGATATCAACTGTAAAGGTTAGTAGCCTTCCTCAAATGTTTGTAATCTTGCTGTTGAAGTCACATGTAGTGAAACTGATAGTGATAGTATAATCTTGCCTTCTTTGGAGTGCTCAGTAGAGTAATAAAAAACCCACTTACACAGCTTTTATCCTGTGACTTAAGGACATATTTGCATAGGGGAGAGATAATAAAAGAGTATAGATAGTTGCAGTGTACAGAAAAACTCAGTGCAATTCACAGACACTGGAAGTGCCAACAAGACAAGGAATCAGTACCTCTTTTTGCCTGTGTTCATGTTTATGCCAACTTTGAAGCTTAGAATACTAAACAAAACAGCTTATGATGCCCAAGGATTGTTCAGGGAGGTAAATAGCCTCCATCAGAGCTGCAGAGAAGATTAAATCAGGTCAGTCATTTGTGCTCTGCTCAGTGTGAGGGGTTTTTATTTTTATATTTTTTTTAGGCCCATATTTTGTTATCATACAGCAGGAGCGTTACATTTCTTGCCACTTGCAAAAATATTTGGGACAAATGTGTGCTTCTTACTTTTAGCAGAATACTAGGTTACTTGGGAAAAGAAACTAAAACTGCTCTTCATCTGTATCTGGGTCTTTAGCCATCACTGAAGTTTTGCTTGTGCGTAGCTAACATAGTTGTGGCTCAGCAACTTGCTTGCTGTGCATTAGAACTTCAAACTGGGACCGGATTTGCAAGCTTGCTAGCAATTGCAGACTACCTTACTTCTTTATTATTTTAGGAGCTTTATATTTGTCTTTATTTACATGTGTGTGCCTCTGGTTGCTTCCAAAATGTGGATGTGTATCCCACTCTTTCTACCCAGGCTGGTGGTATTCCATTGTTTGGCATTTAACTGAGAAGAAAGTGCTACAGAGGGAGAGGAGAGAGATCAACTGTGCCTCCTCTCAACCATAACAGAAGGGAACAACTTGCGCTAAAGGGCAAGGATTCCTGTTACCTGAACAAGCTTTATCTCTTTCCCAAGTCTCAGTCTTAATCATCAGCTTACATATTGCTTTGTTTGACTACTCAGCCGTGTTTGTGTTTTCTCAATGGTTAATGTACTCACCTCAGAAAAACAAGTTGTGAAACCCAAGCTCTTGCTACTTCATCTTTGGGGAGCTAGTTCATAATTTAAAGGGGAACCAAACAGACCTTGGTGAAGCTGAAGTCCTCCACCCTCAGAAGTATATCCTTGGTAAATATTCAAGACATGTGTAGTGCCTAAACAGTTGGAATAACAGTACCTTAAGATTCATGCAACAGTGCCCATAAATAAGTTCCTGAGGTGTCCTGTGCTTAGGAGAGATTTCAGAGTGTCTCTGATGTGTTCTTACACATAATCTGAAGTCAAGAAAGCAGAATGAAATGGCATAATCTGCTGTCTGTTACATCAAGCAAATGGGTCTCTGGTCAGAAAGTTTGCAGCATAGAAGAGACTCAGTTAATGAAGTGAAAGATGGTGCTTAGCTGTTTTTCTAGTTTATCAGTATGTGTCAGCTGGTTAATACTTGTTTGCTAATGGGAGGTCTGGGAAGCTAGAGGGAATGTGCTTGTGATATTATATTTAACCTAAACTAGTTCCGAATATGGATTTTGTTCACCGTGAAATCTCTTCTTTTGAAGTTTCAATTCTTCTAAATGTTAGAGGATACAGAAGTGTAATTAGTGTTATCTGGGCGAACTGCTCTAGCTGTGTGAAACTGCAGAATTAATCTCTATTCTTCTGCAGTCACTTTTCAGAGACTGACTTGTTTCACTCTGCTCGTCTAGAGTATTCCATTGGAAACATTCTAAGACAAATTCAGGCCAAACAGCCTCTGCTGTATAACTGGCCCTGCCATTCTGCCTCCTCACTAGCCAAACCACTGTGCCTTGCTCCAGGTTCTGATCTTTTGGGTACCACCAGATAGTAATTGCATAACAACCTAATGATTGACTAAAATACACACTGTAGACTGTAGCTGTCTTTTTGCAACCCTCAATCTTCCTTCTCTTCCTGACACCCTCTTCTGCTTCTGTCATTACCTTGGATAATAGATGTCCCTTGAAAGTCAGGGTATGGGGGAATGTCTTCCGTGCTGTAGCAGTTCCTTCAGGATTTGCCTCTGATATGGTGATGCCACTTGGCTTGGAATAATGTGCTTCTGGAGCAGGTGGAAAGCTGTGCTGGAGGTGGTGTAAACCTCCTGCAGGGTGTGCCTTGGTAGCCATAAGTCTGACAAGTTGATGTGCCTGGATGTCAAAGAGTATCTGTGACATCTTGTCCTTGTCTTTTCAGAGGAGAGCTACATCTGAGGCTGTCTGTGCTGTGTATTCGTAAGTGCCAAGTGTGACAGCAGTGATCCTAAACATCACAATTTCAGCCAAAGTGAAGGAAAAGAAAATAAATTCAGGCTTCCTGTACTTGCTCTGTTGTGACTGTATTCTACCCAGTCAGTGCTTGCAGATAAGCAGGATTTGCTTGAGGAAAATCCAGCCAAATGATCTGAACTTCTCTTTTTGGTTTCCTCAGTTCACTGGTTTGGAAAGAAGGAATCTACATTAAAACAGTACTAAACCCAGGTTTCATCCAAAATAATAATGTTTTCTAAGGCCATCTATTGTTGGCTCATTCTTGTTAAATACAAGAAAGTAGCATATCTAGGGATTTGCAAAGTAAAAAATCTTTAAGGTTAATGGTCAGCAATGTGTTATGGCAAGATACACATTTGAATGACTGCACAGTGGCCTAGCAGCCCACAGCTGGAAAATGACTGCCTACCTTGTCTCCATTCTCCAAACAAATGGTGACAGTTGAGACTTAGAGTTAACTGGCATTAAAACAAAGAGCTGGGTATAAGGGGGAGAGGAATTATGTTTTTTGTTGAAATTACATTATTTTTCCTTTCCTGTCCTTTCATTCTCCCCAGTGGAATGGTGTCATGCGTTAAAATAATAATTAAAAAAAGGTACAAACACTTGTGGTCACTTGAAGAAAAGTAACACCTCAAAAGCTTGAGAAATAAATGGTCAGTTAGCATCAGAAATGCAAACATTCAGAGTGGATGCAGAACAAGGGCCTGTTCTTACTTTATTCAATAAGAGCTAGAAATCTGGACAGATTCCTGATTTTTTTTTTTTTTTTTTTTTTTTTTTTTTTTTTTTTTTTTTTGTGACTGAATTCCTTGGCAGCAACACCGTCTTGTCAGTGCTGTTAACTAATGACTGTTTTGGCCTAGTTGTATGAATTCAGTGCAACTGAGATCTCTTTTGTATTCTTTGAATGAATCTTATTCCCTACTGGACTGAGGGATGAGTGATGTCCCTTTAGTATGTTATCCAGCATAAATAGCCCCAGAGTTAGTGAACCACACAGTGTTTATCTTCTATGATACTTTGGCCCATCAACAACATAGGGTAGGAGCTCTGTTGTAGGCCAGACTGTAAAGAGGGAAAAGTCTAAATCTGGAAACACCAGAAGTTGAGAAGAAAGTGAATCAAATTACAAAAGAAATTGTCAATGTTAGCTGGAAACAGTTATAAGAAATGGGAAAATATTTCAGGTCTGAACTGCATTCTAAAGTTAATTTTTAATGTGAAAGTTGAAAAGATGATGGACTTCCAAGATGAACAGTTTGTTTCTCTTTGTGCTTGTGGCTTGTTTCCTCAGGGCATACTTACGTTGTGCATGTTCCATACCTCAGTACTTGAGGTGATATGACAGGGGAAAAATTCATGGTGGAAGTAATTTCAAAATGGTTTCTAGTGCCTTATTTTCATTTTTCTTCCAAGTACAAAATGATAGGTTTTAGGCAACACTGTAGTGCTGTGGGTCTGTTGCTTAGTAAAAACAAAGCACAAGTTGCCTTTGAGTTCAGTGTTGCAGTTGGAAAGTAAAGTGAGTTAACTTTAGTAAGCTCTAATGCTTTAGTATCTTGCTTTTAAAGAAGCGATTGTAGGAGAGTTGTTGAATTTTATTCATGCAGCCAGTCCTCCGGGTCATTTTAAAGGCTCTTTAAAGCATAAGTCCTGTTTTTCTTTGCATGGTCATTTCTGTGCCTGCTTCTTGTCTGTGATTTGTCACTCTGCAGCTTAGATGTAGATGATACATGAGTTCTATTGCACATAAAGATTCCAAAGCACATTACTTAGTGAGACTGTTTTTATTAAAACTGAGTAAAGTGCAAGGCAAAAAAAACCCAGACAACAAAAAACCTCAACATTAGGTCATTCCACTTGTTTTTTTTTAATTCTTTGCTTGAAAGATGGGTTGTCTTACCTCTCATTTGTGTGAAGAAAATAAAATTGTGTAAACCAGAGTATTTTGATAAACAAGAGAAAAAGGTACTTGCATGTGCCATTTTCATAGTGAATGAAGAATGAAAGTACCTGAAGTTTCTTGATAGTGTTGAAAGGTGTTACATGCAAAGAAAAGTTTTATTCTCAGTCAGGCTATGTGATTTTCCCCTTTCAGAAAGTTGTGGGGATTTTGTGTTTGGTTGGCTTTTTGTAGTTGGGTTTTTTTGTTGTTGTTGTTTTTATATTTGAATCCAGCATTCTCAAACTGCCTTGTGATTTAGTAATTTAAATAATACGAATAGTATATTGATACTTTCAGCTTCCTTATTCCCCTGCTACTGTGTAGAATGGTCATCCATGACAACCTCCAAGCACATGACAACATCTCTTTTGTACTGTGTGACCAAAACTTAATTTACCTGTTTTGTCTTTTAGGCAGAAGTAAATCTAACATGGGTTGGACACCTCTTCACCTTGCTTGCTACTTTGGACATGCTGTTGTGGTAGAGGATTTGCTGAAGGTATATTTCTATTTTCCTCTGTGTGAAAGGCTAGAAGCAGTTAGTGTTTGTTCAGGTTTTTGTGATAGAAGAAAGGGAGCTCTGCAGAGAGGCAGAGGCACTCCTACAGTTCATCTACATGTAACATGGAGATAACTGGTCATTGTGACATTAAGATAGGCCTGCTTTAGAAGGACCCAAAATAGTGACAGTGGAAGTCTATACAGTAGCATACAGCTCTTACTCAGAGTAGTTTTTATAATTATTGGTACTTAGCTGGTTTTCTCTCGGACCGTAACTATCTGCATGTAGAACTAAAGATGTGTAATATATAGGTACGCATTCTTGAAAGCTCAGGTTTTTATAAGCTTAGTGGGTATCTGTATGTAATAACCCAGCATGTGATACTAGTAATGCAATTACTTCAACAGTTTAATTAGTTTACTGTAATACATAGGGTACTTAAGTTTAGGCAATTTCAGTCACTGAGCTGTAGAAAAGGCTAAAGTATCTCAAATGCAAAAAAGCTGCATTCTATGTTGTGCATAGAATTATGCACAGAATTTTGTGAGAAGTAGCTTGTATGTGTTTCTTTCAGGCACAGGCTAACAGTTTGACTCATTATTTCTTTCTAATGTCTTTGAAATAATGAACTGTGTGATGAATTTTGGAACTGTGGACTTCTGTTATCAAAACTGATGTGTTTGTGTTTGCATAGCAACAGCAAATGCAGTGATTATGTGGCTTCTGACTGAGGTTTTTTTTCTTTTTTTGCTCTCAGGGTAGCTTTAACCAACCTTAACTATGTTAGACCCTCTCTCATATTTGAAAGATTTTGGTGTAGATGGCAGGAATGTGATAAACAGCCTCAAGTGCAAAGCTAATCTAAACTTGAATTTCATTAAGAATAAAAGCTGCCAGCCATAATCCAGACTTTAAAGGAGGAAACAAGTTTAAGATTTCTTTGAGAAATTCTTCTCTAGCCTACATACTTGCTCAGTAAACAATGCCATTTTGAATTCAAGCGGGCTACTTAAAGCAAAAGGTAAAGTTTTATCCCTTAATGCATTTATCAAGCATCCAACTTCAAAAGTTGGAAGAGTATATGCAATTTTGTATTTTTTGTTCCTTTGATAGGGCTCTTGAAAGGATATTATTTAAAGAATAAGTTGAGAAATAAGTGAGGCTGTACACTTTTGAAAGCTAGGCACATATAAGTGTGTCTGTGTACTTGTGCCTCAGTTTTGTGCTCAAAGAGCAAGCCAAGGAGGCCTTATCAGAAACAGAGCTCTAGAACTAGTCAGGTTCATCAGTTAACTTTAGGGAGGCAGCAATGACCTGGCTAAATCATGTAATCTAAACATATGTGGTGAAGTTAAGGATGCCCTGCCCTCTCTTTGACCGTTTGAGAGATTAGTTAGAGTGGTATAGAAGAAATACTTAATGAAAGAAGGATAGGATTTCTTGGTTGCTTGAAGAGTGCCTGTGCAGTGTGGCAAACACTCCTCCTTTCAGGTAAAAGGTATGGGATGGTGAAAGTATGTGACAAAAGGAAGGGAGATTGAACAGGAAGACCTACAAAACCCCAAACAACCCAAGCCAAACAAAAACCAAGACAACAACAGCTCCCACCCCTTGTATTAAACTTACTTTCCATATACCCTCTTCTTAAAAGCGTGAGAGATGCCTGGAAAAATGCAGGGGACTTCTCCTTTTTGAAGCAATTGAGAAAATGTTGGCTATGAATCTGAACAGATTTGCCATGAGGTCTACATTAGTGTCCTGTCTCCCCTTCCCCCAGTCAGAGGGAATAGCTGTGTAGTTGTTGTTGGAAGGACATTCAGGTGTCTTTTGGTCTTGCTGTTTAGGCTGGTGCAGATGTGAATGTGCTGAATGACATGGGCGACACTCCGCTCCATCGTGCAGCTTTCACAGGGCGTAAGGTAAAGTATCTTGGCTTTTTTTAAGCCTCACTTGTAGAATTATTAAGAAAGAGCTAGCAATAAGATGATTTCAAAAAGATGTTTTTACAGTGTCTAAAAATGACTTATTATCTGTTTTGGTACAGCGTGTTCAGAAGGATTAGGCACATTGCCTAGCTTGTATAACTGTCCAAAAAAAAAAGAACCACAGAGAGAAACCACATTGTTTTAATCTTAGTAGTTTCTGGAGGGGAAAGAAATCTCTTAAATTAGGACACACAGGCCCATTTGGTATCTGGAAGTGCTGTTTCTTCATAGTTAATTGGAACTAAAGAGCTTTTTATAGGCCTGTGTGATGTGACACTAGTTTGATTTCCCACCCCCCCTCCCCATGCCACCATCATTCCAAAACTGCCTCTATGGGTAACATCTTGGCCCTTCAGAAGGAGTGACTACTTACTGTCTTGTCAAAAGAGCCAGTTGTACTATTTTTATCTGTCAAATTCAGCATTCACACCAGCTACACCAGCTTTTCAGGTTGGTCTGTTCAGCTGTAACTCCTGTTGGTTCCTTCAGCCTGACTGATAGGAGAGAAAAGGTTTTAGTCAGTTTCACTCTTCAATCTCTCTACAACATCCCTTCCTGTTTTTATAAAAACCAGCAGTGGTGAGAAGCCGTTGGCTACAAAGCTCATCTTAGAGGATGAGCCTGGTTGTGGTCTTGCATTTACACAGACAGATAAGCAGTGTGTTTCAAATTGTTTTTCAGGAGGTGGTGATGTTACTCTTGCAGCATAATGCTGATGCTTCTATTGTTAATGGCAGTGGAGAGACTGCAAAAGAAGTAACTCATGACAAAGACATAAGGAATATGTTGGAAGGTAACTTTAATAGGTTATAGTTTGTTTTGGGGTTCTTTTAACATATGTGCATTCTAAAAGCTGCTTTTTTTTCACTGCAAATTACAGAAGCTCAGTTGAATTTTCTTTTTAAATTTGGTTATTAGAAAGAAAAAAAAATAATAGTTTTTGGTTCTTGTCTGCAGTACTGATGTGCAGGATTTTTTTGTGACTTGAGAGTTAAGTCTCATGAATGCAAATAGCATTATTCAGGTAACTATTTCAGTCCTGCTGGGGTGGTCCTTGCTACAGCTTTGAATGGCACATGGTAGTCAAAGCCTTGGCTCACTGGAAGAGACAAAACTCAAGTCAAGAGCAGTAGGTGACTTTGTGTCAAGGGAATCATTAAGAGAGCAAAATTCTGAACAGTTTTCAAAGGTGACCCAGTTATGGGTCAGATTTAGCACTTGCTATTGCAGTCTTAGACATTGTGTCAAACAGCATAAAAAATAAAAACCCTTCCCCTTGTTTCTTCCATGGCCTCACAAGTGTCAGAGGTGGGGCAGATGGTGTCCAAATACTAACCTAGTTCACTGACTATAGTTTTGGAGAGTTCAAAAACTGTGTTGCTTCCTGGTATTACTATGTGATACTCCTAAATACTGTTGGAGCTCTGTATCCACTAACATAGACTGCGTATAAGAAGTAATCTGTCTTCTGATTCTACATGCAAATGCACAGACAACTCATTTCCACTGCTCATCTGCTGAATTGTTATAGAAGAGTAAAATTTTGATACGATGATAAGAGTAGAAGAAAAGGTGAAAAGAAAATAGGGAAGGTCTGAGATGAGGATGTTGCATAGTTCCCATTTTCCTTTCTGCAGGGATTTAGCTTAGTTTTAAATGTTGAAAAAATAATAATTTATATGTGTATATGTGTATAGACTTGCACATTTTGTCAAATTTTATGTGCATATGTAATGCAACATATTTTTGCTCTAACACAGACTTTTCTGAGTAAATATTCTATTTATACCTGTCCCAGATAAATAATACTGGAAACTCTTGCTTTTCTAGGCTTGTTTTGATACAGTTTTTTGAACGCTCTACTTCGTTCATACTTTACTGAGACTGAGCTTACTTTTATTTTTTTTTAATAGCAGTGGAAAGGACACAAGAAAGGAAACTGGAAGAACTCCTCTTAGGAGCAGCAAGAGAGGGGGAAACAGGGAAACTGACTGCCTTGGTAAGAATTCAAGTCAAGTGATTCAATCTGTAATGCTAATGTAACAAAATATGACATTGTGCCTTGCATTTCAAAGGGCTGTGACTTTGAAATATTACTGCTGTGCACCATGATTTATTGGTAAGGTGCTGAACTCTCAAGGATTTTCCAGTCTCTTTGGTGGAGGTTGCAAAACTAATGGTTTCCAACTTCTTATATGTTTTTAAATCCTTTAGAAAGAATTAGCTAGTTGTAAACAGTAGTGTAATGGTTTGTGGTCTTCGGAGATAAGCTTATTACATTATTGTGGATACCTTAATGTCATGGGTGCCTAGGTTTTCACCACAGTGCAGCCTGTCTTTAATCTTGAAAGTAAGCTCTTTATCGTTAGCATCCATTGTAGTTTTTAAATGGACAGTTGTCTGCGCAGCGGTTTCATGCTGAGCAGAAATTGAAAATTGTGTACATGTGTCTGTGCACACTCGTAGTAATCCCAGATGAACAATGTGGTGGCATGGTAAGAGCGTGGGAGAAGCAAATCTCAGGAAGACTGAAGGGTGCCTCTGGACATGATCTTGTGCAGCTCCTGTTTGCAGAGCAGAATGAACTAGAGTAGGTTGCTCAGGACCAAATCCAGCTGGGTTTTGTAGCAGAGCCCCAGTGCTTGAACTCAAGCTTTTGAAGAGTCCTGAGGAGTGTCCTTGGAAGTAAGACATGCAGTATGGAACACTTTCTACCTACTTAGCACCTTTAGTAATACCTTTTCAGGCATCAAAATTCACAAATGTGAGATTTGTATATTGAAATACTTGATGTTGTTTATTTTTCTGCCTAGAAGCCAGAGTGAACACCTATTCAGAATCTACCTTCCCCCTGTAAATTTTTTCTTATAGTCCGAAGGGCCTTTGTCTTTCTAACTCCTTGCATGGAAACTCTTGTTAAATCTTTGGTCATCCTTGTAATTCTTATTTGGAGTTTTTGTGCTTTCCTCTTTGAAATGGAGAGAGAACCAGAGCTGTACACAGCACCTAAGATGTGGAAAAATAGTGCATTAATACACTGCACAATTGTACCAATTGTAATTAATGCACTGACATAAGTGATTTCTTTTTGATTCTGATAATTTTAATACTTGTTTCATGTCTGCTGACTAATCCTTAAGCTCATGTGAAAAAAAATCAGGAAAAAGTGGCTCCTTATAGAAATTTGTCATTAAAGAACTCTGCTTTCTCTCATGAGGCATGTAACTATGCAAGAGCATGTAAATCTCCCTGTGAACATTTTAATTTCTAAGTGATTTTTTTTGTATTTGCTGTCTTTGAGCCCTGTATATATGAAGAAAGCTTTATACTGACTTCTAAAACTTTGCAAAGTATGATCACATTTTTAACTCTGAGTCAGTTTTTAAGTCAATTCTTAACAGGTGTTCCTTGGAACTTATAACTCCATGGTGTAAACCCCTTTGACTTTCCCACCCTTCAGTTAATACCTCTGTGCAGAATTTGTGTAGCTCTTCAGAACTGCCCTTTAACTCCAGAATTCCCCGTAATTTGCCTACTGACTGTTCAGGTCTTTCTGCTCCTACTTAAATTTTCTTATTAGCAGACTATTATGCTCATGAAACTTCAGGTGCTTACCTCTACTTTTACTGTGACACCTAACAGCAGAACATGTTATTTACTGGAAGTTAGATCTTCAGCAGCTAAATCTTAACTCACGCTCTTTAGTCTACTTGAGGCAAAGCCAGTGTGTTACTCCTGCGAGTTCTCAAAAATGTACTTTACATTTCCTGAAGTGACTGGCCAGATTTTTATCTCGATGGGTTGATGCATGAAACTTTCTTCCAAATATTCCCTTGTAACATGGCATAAGATGCTGAAAGCACAGGCATTTGGCTTAAAAGGTATGGATGCAAGAAGTCAGGAAATAAAGTAAATGTAAAACAGCCAGTTGGAAAGAGCTAAAGCTAAGAAGTCCTCAGGAATGCAGGTATTTGACTATAGTATTAATGAGGTTATACTTCCACAAGCTCCCTCTCTGACTTTGTTCTCTTACCAGTTGATCTGTAAACAACAGCTATAGGTGTTTATCTCTTACAGGACTATTTCTGAAGTACATATAAGGTGGTTGCTGTTGATGTTAACTTGAATTGTTGCCATGGGAATTCTGTTATTATGGAGTAATTTTTCAAAGATAGCATATGGCTAATGAGAATACTTAAAAAACTGGGTTTCCCTAAAATTATTGTCATGCACTTGTGACTCTGGTCTCCTAAGGCTGCTTATCAGTAACTTAGCCTTTCTATTAAGGCACTCCCATCTGGCTTGTGAGCTTAAGTGGCTGATATTCCATGAAATGATTTGGGCTGGAAGGGAACTCTACAGATCATCCAGTCCAGCCCCCACGTACACATCCAGTAGTCACATATTTGAGTACAAGTGTAGTGGTATTTTGGGGTAATTAGCAGTGTCATGTTTAATGACCGTTCTCTTTGAAGGGGTCAGTTTCTCAAAACATTTACATTGTGTGCGAGGAAAACACACTTTGGGTTGGTTTTCTTTTTCTTTTCCTTGGTTACATAGCTACCTTATCTTAATAGTTAGGCTTCAGAATGCAAGAAATACAGTTTGTGTAGCAGATTGCCTGTACTAGGATCTCTAAATGGCCTAAGATATCTGGCACTGAGACTGGCAGGTCTGCCACCCTTCAGTACAAAGTTCTTACTCTATGAAAGAGGGTGACTGCACAATTTTTTTCCAGATTTAGCACTGGCCTGTGCTAACTTGTGCACTGTGCCTTCTATGAAGAACAGTAGATTTTTGACAGTAGGACTGGGCAGGGCCATTCTAGCATGTAAATGACAGAACTGAATACTGAGCAACTTTACCTGGCACTGTTCAGTTGAGCATGAAAAATATGTCCATATTGTGCAGCAGAGGTGGAAGGGGTACAGCAAGCAAAACACTGAAGTTGCTTACTCTAGCTGAATGTCTTGTTTGATTGTTGCAGTCCTTGCCCTTGTCATAACACTTGCTATAAGCCCTCTTTATTGCCAGATATACCCTGAAGCATCCTAGTTAGGAACAACTAATATTCAAAAGAGACAACATGGCATCTGGAGAGGGGGGAAAACCGATAAATAAGCAGAACTTTGGTTTTTTCCAGTTGAACAAGCGCAAGCCACCTGATATCAACTGTACAGATCAGATGGGGAACACACCATTGCACTGTGCAGCATACCGTGCTCATAAGCACTGTGCATTGAAACTTCTAAAAAATGGAGCAGATCCTAAAATAAGAAACAAAAATGGTGAGTACCAAATGAAAAGTATGTTAAATGCAGACACAAATTCAACATCTTCTGTAAGCTGTGTTACTTACTGCACAGTGTTCAGGGAAAATCTTACGGTGCTTTACAAGCTTTGTATTACTAATAAAGGAAGGCCAACAGCGACTAAATTGCAGGAGGCTGAAGAACTGTAGCAAAATACTTATTGTATGTGCTTTTATTTTCCAAGCTTACCTGTTTCTAGAAAATTTACTGACTGCCTTAACAGTGGAATGTGCCTGGCTTTTGTTTTCTTGATGCTAAACACTGAACACAGATAACAAAAAAAAGCAAGATTGAACATGTGGCCCAGACAAAGTGACTCCTCAGAAGAAGGTTTCTAATGAAACCAAAAAGAGGGAAACTCGATGCAGCTGTTACGCAAACTGTGTTCTTGTTCTCTGCCTAAAGCTGCCTCTGTCTTGGTATTTGTGAATGTTCTATACTGTTTCTTATAGCTGGAAGTTAAAAACAAACTTAAATCAGTAACGGCAAAGGGCTCTCTGCAGTTAGTAGAACTCTGATGGGCAGTTCAGAGTTCTTAAGTTAAGCCTTAAAGTTCAAAACCGTTTTTAGTCTTCTGCCCCTGAGGAGTTTATGTTCCCCAATTCCAAGTAAGTGTAGATGCTTGGGGGCCAAACTGATAGATAAAGTGTGTCAAATTATTTTTAAGTACATCTAAGTTTATTTGCATCAAATTCTTATGCCATATCTTGTTACTGAACAGATCAGACACCCCTTGATCTAGCCCAAGGTGCAGAAATGAAACTGATACTGGCAGGTAAAACCGGAAAGGTAGGAACTCTTGTATCAGTTTAAAATGCCAAGGCTATCTATCTACTTGAAGCTATTCCTATATGAGCTTTAATTTCTGTGCAGGTTATCAACAAACCCCTGAGACGATATGAAGGTCTTCTATGGAAGGTATGTCTTAATTCTTTTTCTAAAATAGCTTGTAAGATTTGAAAGTATGTCAGTATGTCCTTTTTCTATATTTCAGTGATAACTAATGAATGGAGGAGTTTTTCAATAGTACATTTGCTAAATGGTTTGATTTAGTCTAACATATATATAGATGGGCTGGCTGGGTGGAGCAGCTACTAAATTCATGGTACCCTGATCTTAACCTCATTCTCTAAAATCTCTATTTCTTGGTAATTTTCGTGGCAAAGCTTCACTGTGATAAGACTCTTTTCCTTGTCTGTGTATTGGGCAAAATGCTTTCTGTTTTTTCTTTCCTTAATAGATTACTTTGATAATCTATGAGTGATATGTTGTCTTTAAGAAACTGGGACTAATATTTTGCCATCATCTTCTGAAAATTTTAAAGCTTAGTGGGAAGATGGCATTCAAAGATTTTAAAACTTGTTTTGCTGTGTTGCTCAAGTGAATCTATTTTCTCTTATTAAAAGAAAGTCTACATGAACTTAATTATGTTGCTTAATGAAATCTTTAAGCTTTTCAGTGTAAATTTTCCTATATCACAATTGTACTATAAGGAACTGTTCTTAAACGAGAACTGTGTACTAAAGCTTAAGAAAGATAAAATGTTGTATTTGGGTATCTCAAAGTGTTTTGTTTCTCATTTGATTTTATAAAATAGAATTCTGTGGTGACCAACAATTCCTGTAATACTAAAATATGCAACATTTTACTATTTCAGTTCTTACTGAAGAGCAGGCTCAACTTTTTTCTTTAGGTGGTTCCAAAAACAAGAGTAGTGCTGCAATTTTACAATATTCTCAGGTTGCTGTGATCATCAGGATATGCAGAACCTAAAAGGTTTTTGTAATATTTACTAGTTTTAAGCGTTAAGGAAGCTTCTCTGCCTGACCATGCAGGAGTCACTCTGTCCATCACACTTCTTCCACCAGAGACTTTTAACTGCTGGGACCAAAGCCCCTTTGCAGTTGGTGGTTCCAGTGAGTCGACGGGTGCCCAGCTCGACTCCCTGAACTCACCACAAGAAGTTTCCTTACAAGTTTGACCCAGGGTTTCCCATCGCTGAGTCTCAGATGTCTGGATCCTTACTTTAATCATTGTGCAATGACAAAATAGCAGCTTGAGCTGGTGCCTCTGAGGAGGTACCTGAACGAAGGAACCCCTGGGTTTTTCTGCCCTTGCAGTCTGTGTGTGAAAGTCTGGGGTCTTCCTGCTGATGAGTCCTGGGCTCCTGACACCGCAAGTATCAGTGCCCTTGGCACTCCACAAAGGGTCAGTGCCAGTTCATGGTCTCTTGCCTCAGGCTCCTACCACCCAGAGCTCAATCAGCATGTCACACTGCACAGAGAGCTGTGTGCACTAAATGTATTCTGTTAAGCCTACTTGGCCTTTTTCTTTTCTTTTCCCTTTTAGAGCTCACGTTTTTTTGGTTGGAAACTCTACTGGATAGTTCTAGAGCATGGTGTCCTGTCCTGGTATCAGAGACAGTAAGTTCTGTGTTTAAATTTCTGGAAAAGTAATTTAAATAATTCCTGTCTTCACCAAATCTCTTCTTCTTTCAAAGAGCTGATGCAGTGAATAATGATCATCGTCAGGGATGCAAGCATCTAACACAAGCTGTGTGCACGGTAGGAAGTGAAATGTGTTGTACTGAGTTGGTTTTTTATGTTCCATTGTATTCCATTCCTGGTTAATGAAAGCTTCCACTGGATTGGTAACCCAGTCTTTGTTATAAAATAGGGAGAAAGCTTTTGCTGTTTAAAGAAATGCTTGTTCTTGACAAGCAAAGTATAATTTTATGTAAAGTGGCCATGAAGCTCCCTCACTGCTTTTAAAGTCTTGAAGATTTAGACACACAAGGCATCCTGAAAGCAGACCGGGTCGGTTTGAAGCATGTGATCTGGAATAGCCAAAGCTCCAGTTCCTCCTTAGCTGTCCCTGGCTAATTGTGACTGACTGCATAACTTAAGCTGATCTCAGTTGAAAGACTAACCATTTTTGAAGGTGACATTTGGAAAACTTCCCTGATTTCCATTATTCTTGTGGGAATTCATTTTGGAAGGGGTGAACAGGGGAAAAAAAGGCCAGGTGTCATAATGCACAGGAAGATGAAGTTTTTAAGAAAAATGCATTTAAGATAATTTCCATATTTCTATAATTGCCCTATCCTAGTTTGGCACCACAAGTTCCGTTAAACTGCACTTATATATATACACTCATATTGTATGGAAAAGTGATTCTTGCTTTTCAGTATCTACAAATTTCTTAATATTGGTGATCTTGAACCATTGCTGAGGTTTTGTCTGAATCAAGTGGTGCAAATAAGTACATATATGGTATTTAGACATAAAGAACCTCTATATTACTATTCATGATGTAATGGCACACTTTAGAAGACTGTTCTGAGGTTTTTGTAAATTACAGTGACTTGGATCAAGACAGGCAAAAGCTTCTGAGTTCAGCATAATGTTTTACTTTGCTTACTCTTCTTTTTTTTTTTTGACAGATTCATTATACTAATTTTGTGTTTTCTCCACATTGCTCTAGGTAAAATCTACAGACAGTTGCTTCTTTTCTGTCAGATGTTTTGATGACACTGTTCATCGCTTCAAGATTCCTAAAAATAGCCTTCCTTCTCAAACTAGAGAGGTAATAATGACTCTTTATCAAAGGCATTAAAATGCATACTACTTGCTATGGATGGATTAGTAGCAGTGTGTTTCATATCTTGATCATCAGGACTTGGTAGGATAAGTGCAGATATTGAATCTTTTAGCATAGTTATAGATGAAACAGCAAAAAAATTGACCCATTGTAATTATCTCTTCTTTAAAATAAGTGCTACCTTGTTTTCCAGCTCTGTGCTTGTATTATGCCCTGTTATTTAACTTCCTGTTTTTCATTAACTTCTTCATGTGGTAAATTTTCATTTTCAACTTCATTCTCTTGCACTTTCATAGTTCATTATCCCAAACAAAAGTATGTTTAATGGTACATTCTACTCTTAACCATACTCCCAGATGACCTAATAAAGTATATTTTCTGAAAAGGTGGCTCTGAAACAAGAGAAGTTTTTTTTAGGGCTATCTGTAGTATATTCAGTGTTGTACTTCTGCAGGTGTACTAACTAGAGATGGAGTTGGAGTGGAGGCAACTGGAGTGCTGTGTCCAGTTCTGGCCTCCTCACAACAAGAGAGATATGAACATATTAAAGAGAACCTAACAAAGGGCCATTAAGGTGATTGAAGGGATCAGAGCATCACTCTTACTGGAAAATCTGAGAGAGCTGTGTCTGCTCAGTGTGGAGAAGGGAAGGCTCAGGGAAACTTTTCTATGTATGTAAATAGAGGAGAGGTGCAAAGAAGGACAGAGCAAGGCTTCTTTCAGTGGTGCCTGGTGAGAGGACCAGAGGCAATGGACATAAACTGAAGCACAGGGATTTCTCTCTGGACATAGAAAAAAAATGTGAGGGTGACCATGCATTGGCACAGGGGGCCCAGAGCAGTTGTGGAATCTCCATCCTTCAAGATTTTCAAAAGCCATCTGGATGTCCTGGCCCGCCAGCTCTAGGTGGGCCTTCTTAAGCAGAGGGGTTGGACTGGATGACCTTCAGAGGTCCCTGCCAGCCTCAGCCACTCTGTGATCCAGTGAACAGGAAAAGAATCTGCCTCTTAATTATGATAGTGCTTGAGCTTTTGTGCACAGAGTTTGTCAGGCATAAGAAGGCAGACTTTATCACAGGGACTGTCTGAACAGAAACACAAGGATGCAAAATATATTCCCTACAGTCTTGTAATTAGTAAGATACTTTTTATGTGACCTTGGATAGACTGAGAGGTGGGTTACATTTGTGCTTAAGGGTTAGTAAGTTAAGTCTGTGGTACTCTGCCCACAGAGTATTTCATCTGCAATACATTTTACATTTTCTAACAATCTCTTTCTTACCTGTTGAGATGTCTCATTTTACTAATGGTTATCTTATTCATATCAAGAGAAAATTTTGTTGTTCTGCCTACATGATACTGTGTTTTGGGTTTGACCTTTGAAATGTTTATTAACTCTATTTTTTCCTTTCCAGAGTTGGCTGGAAGCAATAGAAGACCACTCTGCCTATAGCACTCATTACTGCACACAGGAACAGCTGAGCAGTGATGATGAAGATGATGCAGTATCTGTTACAGACCTACAGGACACTCTGAAAGTATATCCTGAATACTTACTTGGCTCATGCATCTGGGCGGTTGCAGATTAGTATTGTTTTGTGTTGAAATTCTTCCGTGAACCTTTGACTAAAAATGATGGTTCCTCCCATGGATGCATAAATACTGCTTCTGTTTGCATTGCTTGGTATCACATATTCCTGCTCAGACTGTGTGGCTAAAATGGCATGTTTATCATAGCTACTGGGCTGTGATTTCACTTTTTTCAGCAAAAAGATAGAAAGCTGGAAAGCTGCTTTAGAGTTTCAGCCAGGAGAGGGAGCCTTGCGTACCGTCCTTGTTTTCCTCCAGTCTGTGTCACCAAAGCTAACCCACATCGAGCTCTGCCTCTGTAGAACAGGCAATGAAGTGTTTTAGAAACGATCTTTTATCACCTCAGATCACATCAGATGCATTGTACAGTGACTGCTCATACCTGCAGTGGAAATGAGTAGTCTTTGGTAATTCTAGCATTCAGCCTGTGATTCTTGCTTTTTGCTGTACATATACTGCTAAAACCTTCTATTTTAAGGGAAAATTGATATTGCAGTGCAAAAACTTTCGTGTGGCTAAACTCAAAGTGGCTTGTACCATTCCTTTTAGCACAAGAACTTAAAGTAGCTCATGGCAGAGCAGAGGTGGGAGGATAACTGGCCCTGGCAGTCCCCAGCAACCCACAGAAGATGGCATTATTTAATAGATAACGGTGCACTTGAAGCCCAGAAGACCAACTGCATCCTGAGCCACATCAAAAGCAGAGTGGCCATCAGGGCAAGGGAGGTGATTTTGTCCCCCTGTTCTGCCTTCATGAGACTCCACCTGGAGTGCTGCATCCAGTTCTGGGTCCTCAGCACAAGAAAGGTGTGAATGTGTTAGAACAGGTCCAGAGGAGGGCCACAGAGGTGATCACCAGGAATGAATGAAGACCTCTGCCTTGAAGACAGGCTGAGAGAGCTGGAGAAACAAAGGCTCCAGAGAGACCTCGCTGCAGCCTTCCAATTCTTAAAAGGGGCTTATAAAAAAGAGGGGGAGTGGCTTTTTACATAAGCAAAGTGTGTAACAGTGATTACACACTAGATGCAGTGATAGGATAAGAGGGAAGAGGAGAGATTTAGTTTAGATATTGAGAAGAAACTCTTTACTCAGAGGGTGGTGAGTCACTGGAACAGCTTGCCCGGAGAAGCTGTGGATGCCCCATCCCTGGAAGGCCAGGTTCATGGGGCTCTGAGCAGCCTCGGCTAGTGGAAGGTGTGCTTGCTCAGGCCAGGGGTTGGAACTAGATCATCCTTAATGTCCCTTCCAACCCAAGCCATTCTATGGTTCTGTGATAACTGTCTCCAGGTTTGAATGCAAGCTTGAAATATGATCTTGGGGTTGGTTCCTGCATGTCACTGTAGTTGCCATTGATCAGTTAACCTATTTATGTGCTTATTTTGTCCTTAATTTTCTCAAAGAACAAGCACTTGCTCTTCCTGGATTTTTAAACTGTTCAATAAAGAATGAGGGAAAGAGCAAAAGTGGTACATTCAACAAAGCTTTGGGTGTTGATTTACTGTGTTAAATTAAACCAAATCTGGTCAATATAAATATTATGCACAGATAAAATTTGCATAAATATTCTGTTTGCTTGTGTGTCTTTGATGGTAGTTTAAGTAATTTGTTTCAGTTTTAATATATCAGTCTCTGGGCTGGGAATCTTTGCTAAGATTTATTGTCTTCCAGATTTTAAAATTTCACTATAGTTAAGAGAGTAAACATACACTTTCCTTAGAGCAAGGCACTTCTGAACTAGCTATCCTCGTTGTCTTTCAGAAAGCACAAGCATGCCAACAAAGACTCAGTAAAGAGGTTTCAGACTTTCTTGCAATGGTTAAATCTTTGGATGCTACAAAAGGTAAAGCTTATTCACTTAAAATGTAGTTTGTTACCAAGCAACTAATTTTTTCTTTAAAACAGAATGCTTTTATTTCCCTGAAATCAAATTTTCAGGAGCTTGAAAATATAGGACTGTTATTCCCATCAAAAAAGATGCAGATAAAGTAGCCTTATAGTAATTGCTAACAATTAAGATTGCAGATTTGGAGAAACAACTAAGAAGTATGCTGATTGAAAAAGAATTTTATTAGTGGCTGTAAACACAGTGAAACTGCCTCTAGGTATAGTCCTTATTGAGTAGTATTGTAAAAATGTAGTACAGGGCTCTACTTTCAAGGTTTTTAAAAAAAAAAATCTGTAGTTGGTAGGTTATTGCAGTGCATAAGTGTCTCCTCAGACATACAAAAAGCAGTGAAATCACAAAACTATACAGAGAACTGGAAGCATGGTATGATGGGACATATTCCACAGATTTTGCTGTGACTTTTATGCCAGATTTGAACTTCTCAGGCTTCATTTCAAGTTATAATTCTTAACACATAACTGAATTTTTGCAGCATAACTGCTAAAATATATCACAGGCATCAGGATACTAGAGATTTGTACTTGTTTTATTAAATGCCTTAAACACGTACAGAAGTTGTTCATGTATTAAACACACAAAGGAGTTCTGTAAGAACATCTAACTGGTCCTTTGAGCCTGAGTCCTAGTTATATATTGTGGTTAAAATTATGAAGCTCAAATTAGAGAACAAGTTGTTTGTCAATACAGATCGCTAGTCTGTGGTAGAATACCAGTTTTGAGAAGAAAAAAGTTACTCTTATTTCATCCCTGTGTCTTTCCAAAAGGAGACTAAAATACAGCTTTTTCTCCGTATGCTACTGGGGTAAGTTACTCTGTGATGTTACCCTGTCTTTTTCATAAACTGAATTTTTACCAATTTTTTATTTCACAAGGCAAAGGGACATTTCATAATGCATATGAATGTCTTATTGTGAAGCTTTTGTAATTACTATTACAGTAAAACTGGTTTTTTTTCCCCCAAAAAATAGTTTGAAAGTTAGTATAAGGTGGATAAATTCCCCTTGATAGATATAGTGGCAATTTCGCTGGCTCCATCATGCTGACCTGAAGAACCAGTGTAGTTCTTTTTTAAAGAAGAAAAACATTTTTAAAAAGGAAATGCACAACTTAAACAAAACCCATAGTAAAGCAAAAGCAGATACTATCTCATTCCTAGAAACTGCTAGTCTTGGCCAACAGCAGTAATAAGTTCCTGTTTTCCTTCCAATGAATGTTTGTGACTTGCTAGGTCAGTGAACTGTTTCTGGCTTCATGTGTAACTTCTGCAGGTCGAAACACAGACAACTGCTGTAGTTCTCCCATTTTTGTGGTATCTTTAAAGTATTTGAATCCTTTGTCTCCAAAAGAATGCAAATTTCTGAGTTAGAAAGCCTTCTGTGTGTTTTCCCTAAAAACATTTGAGAAATATAAAAATAGCTATGTTGGCACCTGATATTTAAAATTTTCTCCCAGTTTCAACCTGCTTTTCTGAGTCCAGGTATCCCTGAGATTTATGCATCTTATATATTACAAATAAAGATGTCTCCTGCTCCTGCAGTCAGTGTGCTTGCCCCTCCTTCTAGAGCACTAGCTGTTCTTAATAGCTGCTGTAAGACTCAGTTCGAGTCAGTGGTAAGCTCTTGTATCAGAGTCCACAATCAGTGTGTGGATATGTACTGTATCTTGTCCTGCATAAGCAGTTTAAGTTCAAAAATAAATTCAGGAATTGTCACTGATGGACCTCTTAATCTTCAGTGATGTGACATCAGCTTGAAGCACCTGTGTTACTAAATGGTGTCAACTGATCCTGGAGTCTGCAGGCACTAAATGTTGCAATTATTTTAATTGCAACAACTACGCTTCCTGAGAAAATGGCTTACTTGATTTGCTGCACATGACAGAACTTCACAGACTGACTCAAGTAATTTCTACCCACTGATTGAGTTATCATGATTTCCTGCTGGTTCTAGACATGCAGTCCCTCTGTAAATGGTCATAGAAGTCAGGAGGTGAGGTGACAAGCTGTACTACTTACACATGAGTCCATGAAAATAAGATCTTCCCCTTTAATTGTTCAGTGTGCCTGTAGTTACAACCTCATCTGTTTTTTTTCAAACCTAAATTTACAGCTGCACTGAGCACTGTAGTAAGCTTTTTCTCTTCTATATAATACATGGCAGAAGGCAAAAAAGAGCTACATTTTTCACTTTTATTTATATTAAACCAGTGCAGAATCCTTTTTATTTCTGTCACCTGGAGCTTTAAAATTTAGAAAGTGGTTAAAAGGGGATTGTTGCTTGTTCCTTTTCCAGTGACTTGGTGACATGGCTAACTGCCTCTGCTTTCTAAACCCTGCTGAAAGAGAAACTCCCATCTATTCATGTGCCTGTTATACCAGTACTAGGGAAAGGATGCGAAAAAAGCCCTCCCACAGATCTTTCAATGCTCCAGCCTTCTTGTAGAATGTGAATGTTACGTCTGTATTACTTAGAGGAAAAAATAATTAAAAGAATCCTGTAGTTTATAATGTCCCTCTAACATTATGAATATTTTTGTGCTTTCAGGAATATCTTCTCCCCTCCTGCAGAAAGTTGATGTGGTCTCTGAAGTATCCCAAGAAACATGTGAGGCTCTGGCTGAGTGCCTCAACCTATTCACAAAGCAAGAAGGGGTATGTATTGTCCTGCGTGGGTCTATAAAGGGTTGAAAAGCAGCTTAGCATACTTGGCTAGTTCCCTGCTTACGTGTTACAAAATAAATACACAAACCCATACAACTTTGTGTTGCTGGTTAGCTGTCCTTTTGCATACTGAATGGGATGAAAATTCATGCTTCTAGAGAGAGTAGGTATATGCCTCTACAAAAGGATGTCTTAGTATTTGGGTGTTCAGAAAAGAGATATTTTGGTTACAAGCTACTGCTTGCAATGTTTAAACTGAATGCTTGAATTCAATAAAGCTGTTGCTTTGCTAATTTGAAGGTCAAAATATTGAGAAAATTAGGGTTTTTTATTTCTTTTTACTGGCTAACAAAGTGTTGAACAATATTGCTTATGATTTTGTTTTTCAGACCATGTGCTTAGTGGGTGTGCAAATGCTATTTGTTGGATTTCTGGCTTTCACAGTAACAAATATCTTGTATAGTGTTAAACATAATGCAAACACTTCAATTTGGGAATATATGTCAAATTCACTAGTTCCTGGAGTAGGAGAGCTGGTATTTTTCTTCCTTCTTGAAGATGCCCTAGTACCATCGAATAGATTTATCTTCCTGTACTGTGGCAACTGTAATCCCTTGGTTAGGCTCTTGTTGTCATCAGTAAGCTGTGTTTCAAAATGAGGTTTGTGTTGGTGCTGTTAGTCTTCCAGTTATTTAACAGTGAGCTACACACACTGGCTCCATTGTCTAGGTTTGGGTTTTTTTCATTCCTTTCCAAGTCCTTTGTCTCCAGTCATGAGTCTTTTAGACTTACTTAAGTTCTAGCAGAGTGGAACAAGCATTGCTCTTTTTTACATTGAGCTTTTTCCTTAAGAAAGTCTGATATTAAAGTTGCCAGCTTCATCTGCAGATGAGGGGGAAATTGTTACAACAGTGGGTGTATGGTGTTAGTTAGTATTCCTTAATTGTGTTGGCATCTTGCTTCAAGCCAGACTAAAATAGCTTTCCAGAGTGGAGTATGGCAAAACATATGGTGAAATTGTAATTTCACCTTACTTGAACTTGACTCTTCTCAGTAGGTGTAATAGAAGAGGCCTTATTTTAATCTGGAAGCACATAGATTTGGGCACAGAGGCATAGACTGAGGTGTGAACTTGATTTTCCACCATAGCTAGTGAAACCAGTCAGTCATGACAGGGAGAAGATGTGATCCTGGAGAGATTTTTTTTGTCTTGGTATTTTTAAACTTCCAACTACTGAGTTCAGGAATATAGTGCAGGCTTTTAAAGATGCCATAAGATTCATAAAGGAAATTACAGCTGCAGTCTCTTCCTAAGACTTGCAGCTTTCCAAGAAGCTACATTCATTGATCATTACTGTTCTTAAACCCACAGCATTTGGCTTTGTTGTCCTTTATAAGCCAGGGCCCTGTTTATAGCTGCTCAGTGTTGATTTCTAGACTGTAGTTTTGTTGGCATTTGAAAAGCAATATATATTACCTTGCACGCGTATTGTGCATGTCCCATGAAATGTTTATTTCTAGAACTAACGTTTTCTCAAACCTGGTGCTCTTTTATCTTGCCTCTTTAAGGAAGATTCTTTTCCCCTCTAATTTAAATTGTCAGCATACCAGAAGCTACTGCTCGACTAACTCACTTCAGTAAGGATAACCACAGTGAACGCACTTGTGGCTCTCTAGAGAAAACTTTATTTAGTGTTACTTATCACTGTGCTTTGGCAGTTGTAGCATAATCGCGCAGTCTGCAGATGGAACTGCTAACGCAGCACTAAAAGAGACGGCTTCAGCCGTCTTCCACTTGCGCTCGAAATGGTGCATGAGCGTGATCTCCGATCGCTCCATCTGTCCGCTGCTTCTCCTTCCCCCCGGTGCCGCCGTGCGGAGCTCGGCGTGCGCGGTGGGGCGGGCGGGGACGCTCCGAGCGGCCGCGGGGCGCGCGATCCGGTGCTTGCCCGGCGGGGCTCCGGGCGGAGGGGCCC
>WEKY01058974.1:1157-13225 GCA_013390045.1 Picathartes gymnocephalus | reverse complement strand
CCGCCGCTGCTGCAACTGGAGCGGCTTCCCTCGGAACGGTGCTGCCCGAAATCGTCCCACGGTATGTAGCGTGCGTGATGAGCTGGGGGCTGCTGTTCGTGGCTCTGCTGCCTCCTTGACATTGGGATGAACCCTTCCGTGTCAAGCAGATGCGAGCACAGATACTTTTTGCCAGATAGTTAAAACATGTCAGGGCAAAAGGGAATGTAACTTGGTTACTTTAATCTCAGTATTTACTGAGGTGTTGGTGTCGGAGCCAGCCAGCACAAGTTGAAACGTTTTCTGCAGTGACTTTGGCACAAGGTTAGTAAGTAGTGTTTCAAAGCAGGATTTGCCTTGGACTATTTCTAGCAAATATCGGAACCTACATTCCTAAAGCAGTTTGATTCTACTAGTTTTTGTGTCTTGGGTTATTTTATGTAGTTGTAGGAGGAGTTGAACTTAAGGTTCTTTTCATGCTATTCTCTCTGCTAGCTTTTCTGAATGAGTTTAAAATTCATCTCTAGTACTTGAAGTGCCTGTACTGAAGCTGTGTGAAATTGGCAGAAATTTATTTATTTTAAGAAATTATCTTTTTTTACCTTGCTTCTTCACTAACCAGTGCTAGGTAAAGTGTGCAAATGAGTATCTTGACTCTTAAGTTTCACTTTTACCATCAAGGGTTATATGTAACAGTACATTAAGAGCTCGCATTGCATTTGTGTAGAACGGATAGCAGTTATGAGCTGGTTTCATTTGTAGTCTGTTTGTGGCTTTGATCTTCAGCCTTTGCAGGTGTTGTCATTCTTTCTAGTTTGTTTTTGTCTTAAAAAAGGAGACTTGTTTACAAGTTGGTAAAAAGCCTTAGCTGATGAGATGAGGAATTCAGGAAAGGTTTCTCCACTTTTTGCATTAAATGAGTTGTATATTTCAGCTATGAAGAATTTGTCATAACAAATTAACCTTGTCACTTCTGCAGAAACTTTTTAATTTCAAAATACTGTGGGTCATAGTCCTTGAACTTAGTTATCTTTACCATGGCGTAACGTGCTATCTCTTGTATGTACATCCTGTAAATAAAAAATGTGCACACAGTTCAACTGGCAAATACCAGTCTCTGGAAGTTCAGTGCACTGCCTTAGTTTATTTCAGATTTCTTGGAAACATAATTGAATGTCTGAAGGTTAGATGTGTCTGTGTGTGTTCTTGTGAGTGAATACTTGCATGCTCTTTGGTATACAAATAGTTTTCTTTAATATATTTCTGATTTGTCTTCTGGGAGACAGATATGAGCACGGCTGTTATCACTTAAACCTACTTCCTACCTTAACTGTATTGTGAATGAAGAGAGTGCCTGTAGGCTATGTCCAGATGACTCCTTAATGAGAAAAATTATTATCTGTTTCTTTGTGAGGGTGCAGGTGAGGAGAGCAGTGATGAGACTCTGCAGCCAAGGGAGAAATGCTGATAGAGGCACCCTGAGCAAATCTGCTAGAGAAGTCCTGGCATCCATCAGCGGTCCTTTTCTTCCACCTGGCAGTATCATTAGCTACATTAACCTCTATGAGGTCTTGGGAGCCTCTAGTGTGTGGGAGGGAGAGATGAAGAAGGGTGAGGAACACAAAATCAGAGAAGCCAAGAAAAAGGTTAATGATAAGATTCCCTTACTAGGTCTAGTAAGGGGATAATTTTTCTTATTTCTCTGGTCTTTTCTCTTTGTGCTTAGAAACAAGTGACAGCCCTATTTTTTAATTTATATTTTTATTCCTTTCACACACTGAAGCACAGAGGAATTAACATTGTCCATTCTGTTCAGCTCTTGCTGAAAGTAGCAGAGATCAAAGGAAAACCTCAGTGTGTCAGGGCCTGTAGGCAATGCCCTGAACAACTGGAATGCTGTTCAGGTTGTACACTTGTGGAAAGGAGGAGAACAGTTTTCAGATGGTTGATGATTGGACTAAGCACAGCAAGAGCTCTTTGATGTTGAGAGAATCGAGGTGTACCTACATCCAGAAAACCTTTATTGACTCTGGGTCGGTAACTGACTTGATCCTGTTTCTTCCCTTCTCCTCCAAATGAGTGGAAATGTACTAGAAATACCTAGTCCAGGTTGAATCTTGTTTGAAAGTAACAAGTTCACTGGAAGATTCTCTATGCTCGTAGTAAAGATTGGTATTTTTCCCTTATGCAGAGGAGCACAAGATATAAAGTGTTGTGGAATGTTGTTTAGGCACAGTGTGTAAGAGAACAAAGTTACCGACAGGAAAGTCATTTGCTTGTTTCTCCTGCTTGCTAGAATGTCAACAGTTCTACTCCTGCTTTGATGATTCTTGTGTTAAGTTTTGGATGCTGTATATGCATGTGTCTTTCATCTGGGTTAAAGCTCTATATTGAAGATGATAAAATTGGAGTAACTTAATAGCAAGGTCTTTGTGGATGGCATAGGTTTCCTCCTCAGAAAACATATTTTTTCCACCAGTGTACTGCAGCCTTGCAGGTATAAAGCTAACTACAGATCCGTGAAGTCAGTGTCCTTACCAGTAGAGGCAGGAGTTTAGCAAGTCCAAAGTATCTCAGAGGTAGGGCAGTTAAAGAACACAACTTCTTTTTTCTGAGATTTCCCTAGAGCAGCCAAGATTCAGTAGGTCACCAGGGTGGGAAGTAAAGCTAAGCAGCAGCCCAGACACAAGCTTTTTAAAATAAGAAATACTGAGTCTCCATTCAGGGCATAGGTGAGTAAATATTACTGCTGTTCTTTTATGAAAGGGTATTATGTGTGTTGACAGAGTGCTTTTTTTGAAGCAGTTGATAAGATCCTTGGTCAAGAGCTGTATTAGAAAGGCTTCTGGGTGAAAGATGGTTCTGGCTCACAGAAGGACACTCAGATGTTACTATAGGGTAAAAGGCAAGTGGTTCTGGTCATTCTAGTACAGCAGAGTCCCAACTCCGGAGATTTTTTTAGTGGTTTTAGGGCGTTTTTGGCTTTTTATTTGTTTGTTTTCTTCGAGATTGCTGATACAACATACCACCAGCTACAAGAAAAGAGGTTAGCTTTGAAGTGCACAAAGTGACAGACTGACTTCTAGCGACAGGAACTCTTGCTGACCTGTAGCTCTAAGAGCGTGCATGGAAGCCTGGTCGGACAGCTTGTCTGAAGGCATTCCCTGCTCCTCACTGTGTAACCCAGCTGGAGGCCCACTGCTAACCTGTTCTTGCACTTTCCACAGTGGGTTAATGCTTATTCAAAGCTTGGCCTGTAGATGTGGTTTTTGTTGGTGGTTGTTGTTAAGCAGCCTTGTGTAAACCAACTTGGAATCCATTCATGGGCCTCTGGGGAAACACGGTGTGAAAACATACCAGTTTGAAATGAGACTCCTCCTTAATGTGATTTTGCAGCTCCTGCTCTGAGGGTTACTTCTAAGGTCTTGTCTACCACTTGTTTGAGTACTTAATTTTTAATGCAAAAACATTGAGAATACAGTCTTAGCTGAGGCTGCAGGGAAAAAAAACCAAGCAGCAGTCAAGTTTAATGGAATAGTACTTGATAGAGTAAGCTTCTCCAATATTAATTAGGAATTCTGTTTTCTATGAATGTATTTGCAAAATTATGCTCTTGTCTCCAAGCTGATGGAGACAAAAAGAAATGTATAATATGGATATTTTCCCTTAGTGTTTTCACTACTTAGTGCTATGAGAGTATTGTTTGTTTTCTTCCCATGCTTGGAAAACAAACTGGAGTGAGAAGGGTGCACACTTCTATTCTTCTAATGTCATTGTGATGTCACCATGGCACTTAAAACTGATCAGCTTGTGTTCCATGCTTGGGCTTAATTTATGCCTGATGTGTTTTGGAAGAATGGTTGAACAGCAGAGTTCTAAAACTTGTTACCTCTCAGCCAGCCAGTGTATTGTCAGCTAAGAACTGATAACACTTCAGGAAAAAAGTGAAGCAGCAAAAAACCAGGATATAAGGCTGAACCTCTGTGCACAGCACCATACCTGTTAACTTCGTTTGCATGCAAGTCTGTGAGATAATTGACTGCAGTCGCAGTCTGGCTGAGTGGTCTGGTTGTGTGTCTCAGCTGCGTAAAATAACAGAACACCAAACTGGTGGTGTAACTGTGGTTACATTCACTGATTCTCTGAAGAGGTATTGTTTTCCTTGACCTCTCTTTCTTGAAACTTCATTTATGAAAAATTAATATATAAGAAAATAAGGCCTTTTGTTCTGTGTAAGTCTGATAAAAACTATTTTATGAGAGTAATAATTAAAAAAAAAATTTAAAATGAATTTCTACACATACAAAAAATTAATTTCACGTAGCCTATCCAGTACTGGATATTAACACATGCTTTTGAGGGAGACAGAATATTTAACTCTTTATTATGTGTGTATTTTGTGTGAAGCTATTTTAAAGGCAGTGTTTCTGGAAAACATAAGTAAATTAATTAAGGCTTTGTGTCACTTAACAGTTGTTCAATCATCTTAAATTTGTCATGTGGTGGGATTTTAATATATTTTAATTTTATTGGCTTCCTTAAACATCAGTGATACCACATCTCTTGCCTTATGGGCTAGTAAGCTGTCCATGTGTAGCCATTCCTTGAATAAAGGAGATTGACTGACTTACTTGTCTGCTGTTCTTTCTGGTTTTTTTTTTTTAATTGACTTAATTTAGTCACTTCTGGTTCCATGAAATATAGGGGTTTTCTAGCTATGAAGAAAAAAATGGATTATTTGTGTTTAGACAGTATTAGTGCTTACGGGAGGGTGTGTTGTCCATTGTGTTTTTTGTTTTTAACCTAAACTTTGCTAGGTCACAGTCATGGTATTTCAACCAGAACTGCTTTTTTGTACTTTTTTTTGAATTCTAACTCGTTAGAGCTAATACTGTTTTTATGATCAAGGTAAGCAATTGTGGAATTTGACCTCGTCTGATTTTTTAATCTTGTTGACCAAATGTGTACTTGTTGGCCTCTCCCTCCCCACCCACCCAGACAGCCAGTGACTTTAAAAGCTTTATTTGTTTTAATATTAGTATTCAGAAGTGTGTTATCTCTGCTTGCTCTGCTGTCCAGTGATGAAATGCCTTAGTATAATTCTACCTGCTGAGTCACTGAGGATATCACTAGAATTGGTAAATGGGCTGTGTTTAGAAAGTATTTACACCCTGGCAGTAAATCGCTGGTGTTGTAGTTTCCCTTGAAGGTACATGCCATGCCTGTTCATAAAGGAATGTTAGTAAACTCTTTCTCTATATTGCTTGTATTGTCATAACATCACTCTCCTTGAAATGTAGCAATAATACACTTTAATAATAAATGTGTTCAGTGTTATGTGCAAATGGGAAATAAGCCTATGATAGCCTATTAAGATGGTTGATTAGCACACACAAATTATGCTCCATTTATAGTGAACTGAATGTTGCTGCAAAGGAATGGTTAAGATAGAGCCTCTCTTACAAATAGAGCGTATCTATTTCTTGTGAACATCCTGATGAGTCCAGTAGAAAGAGGATGCTGAGCTTTCTAAGCATAGCCCTCATCTGAATATCTTATCTTTGGGATGACACCTGTGATGTGCTTAGTCTGCTTGCATAGCTTCATGTTAAACCATTTGTAAGGTAAATAGGGACTCAGTGTTTTTGAATAGGAATGTTTTTCCTCCTCTCATGCTTGTCAGGGCTACATTAATAATGTTAAAATGTGGACATCAATGCAATAACTCTTGTATTCATAGGTATGCTAGGCGACTTTGAGAATGACTTTAGAGCATGCCTATTTGAAGGGGGTCTGCAGTATACATTCATAATGTAGGGCTACTTTTTAATATAGAAGTAGATTGCAAACTTTTTCATCTGCTTCAGGGAGTTTTGTGTTGCCAAAGCTACACTGTTTCCACAACAAAATCTTGTTCAAGTATGTTTGACCTTTAAATAGAAATACAACTTCTTGTTAATCTTGAAATATAATAGTGTCACTATTGCACATCCACTTTTTTGAGTCAAGAACTATGATGGGACAAAGGGTAGAGAGAACAGAACTATTCTCATCTTGTCTGGAAATATTCAGTGTAATTGATCAAAGCATCAGCCTCCAGGCCTTTTGCAGGGTTACAGTAGCAGAAAAGCATCTGCAGGAACTTGGTGGGCTTGACCTGATAGATATAAACTAATGGGACAGCCGTAAACAAGACTTATATCATTGTGGTGGGGAATAATCTTGAGTTGTCAAGATAATAGTATATCTCCTCTAGCTAATGTGGTAATCTATGTATGTCAGGAGTTTATACCTTTCTGGAAATGCCAAGAACATTATTAATTGTGGATGTATCCTGTGCTGTGCATCCATAGCACAGGATATTTGTGTTTTTCCAGTGAAACACCTTGCTGCAAGGTCAGACAAATCAAATTGAGGTTAAAATGAGCTGGCTGAGCCTTTCAGACAGCTTGAAACCTTAGATAGCTGGCATCTATGCCTGTGGATAGCAGAAATCTAGTTCTGTCTGACCTGTATCTCCTTCAACTCTGGATCGACATTTTGGGCTAAGGCCTAAATCCTAATTTCACAGAAGAACAAAATGGAAATGGTTGAGGTTGGAAGGCACCTCTGGAGGTCCTCTGGTCCACCCCTCTGCTCAGTCAAGGCCGCCTGGAGCTGGTTGCTCAGGACCATGTCCAGGTGACTTTTGAGTATCTCCAAGGATAAAGGCTCTGCAACCTCTGTGGGCAGCCTGTGTCAGTGCTCTGTCACTACCACAGTCAAAACATGTTTCTTGACAATCAGAGGGGATTTCCTGCCTCTCAGCTTGTGCCCATTCCTTCCTGTCCTGCCACTGGGCACTGCTGAGAAGAGCCTGGCTCCAGTTGTCTTTTCATCCTCCCTTCATCTATTTATATAGGTGAGATTTGCCTTGAGCCCTCTCTTCTCTAGTTTGAACAATCCTTAGACATACAAATAATACTTAAGGGGCAGTCAAGTACAGTCGTGTTCGAAAATTTCAAGGAACCATGTATCAAAGATCAGCTGATAATATATGGTCAGTGCTTTTCTGCTATTGTCTTTGTTCACACATGCAATTTATTGAATCTAAAATACAATGTGTCATTCTAGACTATGTCAAATTCTGTTTCAGCTTGGAGTGGGGAGAACTTAGAACTTTCATCAAATCTACAAGTTCTCTTCTAGCAGCCAGTGAGTTTTATTGGAGAAGTTTGTAAAGAGCTTCTTAGAAGTTTGATCTGGGGTCTCATCCTCTGAACTGTAGATGCTACTGGATTGCATATAGGGGAGTAGTAAACAGACGACTTAACAGTAAATAGCTTTGCTGCAGTGTCCTTGAAAAAAACTGTTAAAAAACTCAAACAAACACAACAACAATAGAAAGTCCCTATCATGCAAGGGCAAAAGTATTTGAGATCATTCATAAGGAGAAAATATCTGTTCCACTGAATGAGATTATTGTGATTTGATATTGGGATTATCTAGTTCTGCACCGAATTTCCGTACTCCACAGCATATCTATCTGTCTGCCCTAACTGCTGGACAAATGTCTGCATGACATACTCTAATTTCAGGAAATGTCTTATCAACCTACCCAGAGCCTGGCTGAAGACTGCTGGCTATTGCCTGCTTAGGAGTAAGGACAAAAACAGTGTCTCAGAGGAAAATCATCCCTAAAAAGGGGCAATCTTCTTAATGCTCCAAGTCCTTCTAAAAGCTGAAGTAGAGGTGGGGTTTTTGCATTTGTATCAGTCTTTAAAGTCTGATTCTCTAATATTGGAAGTGTGGGAAGAATGTGTTCTGGGCTATAGCAGAAACAGCAAAGAATGCTTTTCAAGGTGGATTTCATTTGGAGATCAGAACTCCAGCATTGCATTGTAAAACTCACTGTTGATTTCTGGCCTATGTCACGTTTTCCACTTTAATTTGGTTAGTGTCCAAAATGAAATAAAAACTAGCAATTGATATATCTGAGTTTTTCAGAAATTCAGAACAACTGTACAGCATGCATGTTTGTTTTGGAATTGCTTTTTAAAAAACCTGTCAGTTAGACTTCATGAATAATGAATAATTAACAACATTCCCAATAAAGAGCTTGTAGAACAGACAGCCAACTTCCGAAGTGTTAATTTTTTTTAATAGGAAGCTGTTTTCACTCTGAGTCAACAACTGAGTCCAGCAGCACTAGTAAGCCAGTAAGAGCCAACAAAAACATGGCAAAAAACATGACATTTGCATCAAAAGAGAAAACATTACATGCATTTGCCATAATCCAGTTGGGAAGAAGTGTGGGGGAGAGATTACAAAGAAGTTGATCAAAGTAATCAGTGGTGTATATGAAAGAATACTTAAGGGAAGTAGTTAGATCAAAACTGCCTTAAGATCCATTTTCATAACAGTCCTTAAGATTAAAAAGGAAATGTTTCCTGTATGCATTCTTAAGAACCCTTGCATCTTAAAATCTGGTCTTTCTGTGAGACTAGCAATCTTCAAAGATGTCCCGTCCCTCAAAGGAAGAAAACAAAAAATTGTCCCTACCAGATCTGAAAGTGTACAGCAATATGCTCTTCTGGTTCTCTTGATATCAGTATAATAGATCAGCTTCAATGAGACCTTTAATTTGAGTAAAGTTACTTGTGGCATATGCCTCTGAGAACATAAATGCTTGATCTCACTAGGGCAGCAAAATATCCCTGGGGTGTGGTTTTTCCTCTGGTAATGTTGTAGCTCTGCAACTCAGAACGCGCTTCCCAAACGTGTGCATCACTGCAGATGTCATTGAGTCCCAGCTTGTTTTGGCAGAAGTATTGGCAAGAGTGAATAGCAGCTGTATTTAATTTCAGCATTACTCAGAATAGAAACAACACTTCACAGAAAATGACAAAATCAGAAGGCTTTTTCTTTGAATTCCTGATATTTGACTAATCAGTATTATAGTACTGGAACACAAATAGGGACAGAATGGGCTCTGGAGACTGGCAACTTCTGCAGCTCTCAAACCTAAGCAGACCTCATGACATTTATCAGATTACAGTTAAATTGTTTAAGTAAAATATGAAAAACAAATACATTTGAAAGGAAGATTTGGAATTGCCATTGAGTCTCACTTTAGAAACAAACCAGAAAGAGCTTTTTTAAGTCTTGACTGTGCAGAAACACTTTGAAGAAAGCAGTTTCTCTGATAGAAAAGCTTAAATCCCAGTTTTTAAGATAAAACCAGCCTTCTAATCTGCAATGAGAAGTTAGTCTTTGCAGTTTGCTCATGTGCTCTTAGACAGGTTCCTGGCTGGAAACTGCAACCTTCTCCACTGGTTAAAATTGCAGTGCTTCAGCAGCCTCTGAATAAACAGACTTTGGCATAGCCAAATGTGGAAACAGGAGAGGGGAAGGAAGGCAGCAAGGTCCGTGTTGAGGAGGAAGTGTTAGTGTCTTAGGAGGGAAAGGTGCGAGGCGAACAGTCCTCGTCCCCAGCATGTGGCTAGTGCAGAAACTGTTATTCCAGGCAGTCTTGAATGATGAATTTTTATATTAGACACGTATGCTGGGAGGAGGGTGCTGCGTGCTCTCAGCATCCCCACCTTTTCTCTTGAATAACAGTTCTCTTACTGCCTAGATGTCTGCCCGAGTTGACATGATCCTGCCAAAGTATGAGTTGCTTCTGTGTGGATGATAGCTTGGCTTTTGCTCCTACTGGTGCTTCCACTGTGTTTTTCTAAGTTTTATGATAATACCTGATCCTTTCCTTAATTAGCAGAATTTAATTATATTAGTAAATCAAATACAGGGAAATACTACAACTTTTTCTCAGAAGGATGAAATGTAGCTGTTCCAAATCAGTCCTGCTAAACTCCTCCTCTTGAACTTTTGATGTGAATGTTCGTAGTTGGCTAACAATGAACTCTTGTGTTCGTCTGGGGAGTGACTGAGGCAGTCGTATGACTTGTTCTACAAAGTCTTTGCTTTCTTCTATAGACTTTGGGTTGGGATGTAAGACAAGCGATAACCAGGACTTTAAATTGGTATGTATGGGGTTTGGTTGTGTGTATGTGGGTCTTGCAGCCTTTGTGCAAAAAGAAACTGTATTGGTGATGTTTTCTGTATATGGGTTTGAAAGAAAGCTAGCTGTTATGTTTGCCTTCCAAGTGTGTTTTCTCTTTTGAATGTGATGATCTCAGTAAGATATGGTACTCTGGTGCTGTAGAGTCATCTGGCTGGACTTTGGAGATGAAGACTGATCCTGTCTTGTGATACAGTAAATAACCCTTTGCCTATCACCAGTGAGCTCAGCTTACCTCCTTGATTAAGTGATCACATCTTGTTTTGCTTTTCAGTACTGAGTGTAGCAGTAGTTCAAGTCACTTTCGTTTTCTAACTCTGCTGGTTTTAAATCTGATAGATCTCTGAAGCCAGGTAACTGACAGGCTTAGGGCACAGAGAAAGGGAAAACCTGAGCAAGAAACAGTGGATGAAGTACAGCATGACCTATTTTGTATCAGTCCTTGGGATGAGCCAAGGTTGTGATGAAGTTTACAGGAGCTAGTTTACTCCAGCAAATGAAGAGTTAAGATGCAAGACTTTAACATATGTTTACATAGCAGACATTTGTCACAAGTCCCTTGTGCTTGATGGTGCTGGGGAGTAGTGAGTCAGCAAGAGGTTCTTTGTAGAAGGGTCTGTGTGTAAACAGATCAGAACTCTGAAAGGTTTGCGTAAAATATTTACATGCTTTAGGAATCGGGGGATGTATTCATGAAATTGATTGCATCTGTTTGGGAACACTGTTGTGACTTTAATGTGAGCTGTCACACTTGCAGTTTTTTGATGTGCCATAGGAGTATTCATAAATCACTTATTCCTTTATCTAGTGCCTCAAATACCTGAGGCATACCTGCAAAGAAACATTCTGAAACTAGAACCGTTCCTGCTTTTTGGGGGTGGAAGGTTAAGAGAAAAGCAGGATTATACATATTCATATCTTACATTAATGTGTGCTTAGTGGGAGTTAAGTCCCATGAGTAGAGGTAAAAATCAATCCTTTTCTGAAATTTGTTTTCTTTCTGGGAAGCATACTGTACTGAAGTTCCAAGTATGGTTAAAACTATGAGAACTTCCAGAGTGAATTCTCTTTGAGAGCATATGGTTTCAGTTTTCACTTCAGTAGCAGCTTAAGCAGCAATTTGATACTATTCCAGGTAGCAAAAAGTCTAACAGCACTTTTCATAGAAGTCTATCCTGTAGAACTAGTGCTACAATAGAAGTTAGCTAACAAAATATATATAGAACTGTTCAGTTTCTAAACAGCTACACCTCGAGGAAGATACTCAGTCTTTGCATTTCTTCCTTTGTTCGAGACATGGAGGCAGGCTTGGCTCTTTATAAAACTTTTTAGTTCTCATTCTACATTAAACGTAAAAGAACAAACGATTTACTCAGCACTAGCTCAAACTGGATGTCACAAAGGACTGGCTTATGCAAGAAGACACTAGCAATAGGGACTGTATTGTACTAACAGCAAAATTGCAACTGTGTGAGCTTGTTAGAATAGACAAACTGTGTACATATCAAAATCTGCATCAAGGTTGTGGTTTCCACTTTTGGCCTCAGATTTTTTGGTAGGGGTTTTCGTTTGGTATGAAAATCACAGAAGAAGGGACGATTCTCACTTTGGATTCCCGGTGCTTTCTGTGACGGGTTTTCTGTAGTGTAATGTTTTACAATGCAGTGCTTTGTAAATTCTGTCTTTCAGGATACTATGTCCTGTTGGAGTAGCTGACCCTGGAAACTATCAGTTTCATATGAATAGATGTAGTGTAAAACAAATGGCAGGTTTACATTATTACAGAAAGCATCAGGAGATGTTCACATAAAAATGCTTGTTCTACTATAGTAGTGTTTTTCTAATTCCTTGGTTATGTGTTAATTTCCAGCCAGGTGTTAGAGTAGCCCCTACTTTACTACTGAAAACTTGTACCTCATTTCTGTGCTTTGTGGCAAATGTCCCATAAGAAGCAACATTTTTGGGAGGATGGAGTTTCTGTGGCAGTTGGACAAAGCCATTCATGTTGACAACCAAAACCTCCCATCCT
>WEKY01058973.1:59093-70074 GCA_013390045.1 Picathartes gymnocephalus | reverse complement strand
GACCTTAAGCCAAACACTAAATTTGGAAAAGACCTAAGGGTCACTGCAGACAGCAGAGACTTAACAGAGGACAAGGCACTGAAAAAAGGACAGGTTGCAGCACTGTAGATTTCTCTGTTTATTAGTGGCACAGTACCATGTGCTCTCTAAAGCATTAAATCACTAGTTGTTCTAGTACTTGTATCTGTAATCATTCTCTGACAAAAGCGGAAGCTAAAAGTCGATATCCAGTGCACTTGTGGAAAAAAGGGAATTTACAGTCAATATATATTTCTATATTTGAAAGATAATTTAATACAACACCCTGATTTAATCTGAATAATGACAGCTGAACAACTGTTTTGTTCATGATCATATTTTAGACTGGGTCAAACGAATTTCCACAACACTTTAAACTAAACAGGAACAAATCACTTTTCTTCCTGAATAAGGCTGGCCACACAATGAAGATGGGAATAGCTTATTCAGTAATAACTAAGCCAAGAACAACTTGCTATATATATAGAATAAACCTTGATCTGGTAGCTTTTTTTTCCCACCATCTATTCCTGCAAGAGACATTAATCTTGGCAACTTTCAATCTCTGAGAACTATTGTCATTCCCGTAACTCCTTTTAAATTATTTCCGGTTAAATATAAACTAAACTATAAATACACAATTAAAGATTAACAACGTCATTTATTAGACATGACATACAAACCTTCCATTCTTGTTGTGAGAAGTACTCAAAAATAATATCTATTTGGAACAGAAAAAACCTCTACATATTTTAAGCAGAAATATTTGTGATACAAAACTAATTATTCTTGTTAAAATTATATGTGACACCACTGCTAGAACTGAGAAGGTTTTGAATGATTTTAGATAAAATAAGATTAAAAGGGTTAGTATTCTTTCTTGGGGCAAAAAAGAACACTTTCTCTGAAAAACAGCCAGTACCCAAGTGAGCAGTGTCTTGTCATCTGAAGAAAACTTCTGTCAGAATTTTACTATTTTGTTACTTGATGCAATTAAAAGAAAAAAAAAATTAAATATGCAGAGTTCTGCTGCTATTGTTTTCCTGATGTTAACAAATAAAAATTAACGGTTTTAATTAGGTTCTATTGCTTTGGGAAATTGCTAGATAAGCAACCAGATTTGGTTAGAGAAAAGTTGCTTGGGGATTAAGTTAAGTACTGAATGTATTGCTGTTACATCCTATCTCTGGTAGACCTGCAAGACCTTCTGCACAATCCCGCAGGCTGCAATGTAAAATAACTTCAGGGAACAGGATGAAGTTTCAAAAATGAGATATCCACATCTAACCACTTAGAAAACCTGTGTCAGTGGCTGCTGATGAACATAAAATTAGGCTACTATTTTAAAACTTTGATAATCCATGCAGAATTCCTGGGATGCTGAAATAACGTCTGTAGATAGATGCTGTCCATGGCCAGTTTTCTTCCTTTCCTAATATTTATCTGGAGTGCCATTCCAGTAGGGCCCTGACTGCAGAAATCATAGTGTTGGAAAAGAAAATTTCAGGATGCTGATCTTGCAAGGACTGTGGATGATACAAACACTGCTGCTATTTCTTGAATGAATCCCTTGCTAACAAATAGTTCTGCCTACGGAATAAGGATCTGCAGTTTTCCTCTGTCTACCTTGTTGTTAACTTGATCAGATACAAGCATGCATTTTCATATTGCTGCAGTCATGAAGGAAGGGCTTGTTCAGAGGTCATTCTGAGTGATGAATTTGCACAGTGCATTTTCTCAAGGAGAAAATTAAAAGCAGTCTTAGCACATTGTCAGTATGCTTGCAAAACACAGAACGGATGTTAAATAGTAATTACCACTGAGCCAGGTTTTGTGTTTGGCTGAAAACTTTTAGGAATGACTGGTGTCTGAAACCTAATTTTTTGACGTTTGTAAAATTATTCATAGCAATAATAACCATAAATTGAGGAGGAATGGAGGAGGCTATACTTCACGCTAGTTCCAGTCTTTTCCAGGTAGCATAATCTGTAGGGAATAGACATCAGAAGTCCTGTAAAATATGTAAGGGTGTCACACACTGGTCTGCTCAGTGTAGCTAGTCAAGGATGCTATTATGCCCAAAGAATGTGAAGCAGCTATCCATGAATATCTCCAGATGCAGGAGGTGCAATACTGGGCACATTAAAGGTAATGGAGTTTTTGTCTCTGCCTTCAGCAGGGTACAGATTTTTTTCCAAGAATAATTCTCTCTGTAGTTTTTAATGAAGACTGCAGTACTTGTATCTGAATACTTTTTCTCTCTTCTCACTGTTTCTTATATGGACCTGATACAGTTCCACCTTTTTGTAAGGCATGTACTCTATGAACCACAGGAATTTCTTAAAAAATCCAATTTATCATTTAAAAAATACAGAAGCATCCTTTTTCTTTTTTTTTTTTCCCATGAGGAATAACTGAACTTGCTGAGTTTTTACTAGCTACTATTCTACTATATTTACAGATAGCATTTTTTTCTCTTAATATTTATGACCAAACAACCTGTATCAGGTTAAACCTGTAACAGGAAATCATATTAAGTAAGAATACTTATAAAAATTCATATCCTAAACATTATGGCTACCTGCCATAATATTACCTACACCATTCTGCTATGGACTTGCTGTTTTTAATCCTTCATAAACCTCATTTCTTACCTACTGCTTATTAATAAAGCAGAAAACTAAAGTGAAGAACCAGTGCAAGTAAGCTGCTTACCAGTAGTGGATTTTTATCCTAATGAGAATCCTGCTTTGCTATAAGCAAAATTAAACAATGGTCTGTGGAAGGATTTTCTTCCCATTCAACACTGGGTACCAAACTGAAGTTCTTCATGCAGGACTGCAGTTTCACTGATACAGTCCTAAGAGCCCTTTAAAACTTAGCATTTATACCAAGTTTAGCTTGTTCAAAAATTTTGTTTAACATACCAATCAGATATATTTTGCCTTAGAATTTCCACATTTTATTCTGCAATGTAAGAGCTTCACTCAAATATTATGTAATGATCTGTCATACTAGCATCATTTTTTATGATGCTAGTATGAACAATTTCAAAACTGTGAGTAAGAATTGATCTATACATCTCCTACTTATACAAAACAGATACTGGGATATTTCTGATCCTGGATTGCATGAATATGCCTGAATGCCAATAAAATTCCAGTATGGTTTCTATCAATATCTTTTTAATTGACACAGGTAATATAATATATCTTCTATTTTGGAAGTGATTATAAAAATAGTAGTGGTTATTAGCTTTTCTTAATTATTTGAACAATGTAATATTTTCCTGTTTATACTACAGTTTAAAGAACATGCTGTTATTGTGTATGCAGCATGAAGTTCAGAAGGGAAAAGATTATATGAATGGAAAAAATAAAACCTTTCCTAGGACTTCTTTAAAAACTACATCAGTTCATAGTTTAGATTTCATAGAGTGATTATTCTCCACCTTCTGTTTATACAGCTAGAATACCTATAGGTAATACAAGACATTAGGCTGTTTTATGCAAGGTATTTTTTAACAAAAGAAACAATGACACATCTATCTCAAGAATCTCACAATCTTAAGCCTCGACAGCAGGCAATACAGTGTTGCGTCAAAAAACTGTACATAACCAGTGACCCACCACATTATTTGAAAGCTATCTCAACAACAACTGCAAAAAATCTTTTAGACTTCCCCAAGTGCACCTCACAGTTTTAAGAGATAGAAATCAATTAGAAGAAATTAAAATTTTTAAAGAGGAAGCTTAATAAAACTAATCAAAGTTATGTTTTTAGATGTCAAGAGACTTCTAGAAGATTTTCATGCAGGACACACCAAGTACTCTGTCATTAGCACCACGACACACATATATGTGCCTAATTCAACATGTAGGAAGAACAAGCCAAAAGGAAAATACCATAAGAAATGAATGTATCCAGAAACTATGCAACCATCAAGCAGTTTGGACACTCTCAGTTTTTATATAGAAGGCTTTCAAATTTTGGTGTTATTGCTCTATTTCTTTGTGATCATGTACAGTTCTCAGACATGAATAGACACAGCAGCCAACTTGGAGTCAATCTGTCACCACAGCAGAACCCAAGGTAAGATTCCCATGAACCAAATCCAACATCTATTTGATGGTAAAATTAGAAGCAATTCTAAACTGCTTTCTACATGAGGATGGCAAATTATAGGGATATTTATTTATAAATATTTAACTTGCTTCTCTTTTGGACAGCTTAGAATAACCATTGAAATATCAAAGACAGCAGAGAAAATTAAAATTCAGTCTCCACTTTCTAGTTTTCAGATATTTAATATTTTAGGAATACCCCAATATTTTAAGTTGTCAGCAAATTCCCTTCAGGTGCATATAAATCTTCTTTTCTAAGCTAAAGAAAAGGAAGCAGCAGGAATTGCTGGCAAATCATCTGAATAAAGCTTTTGTCTTCTAAACAGATGAAGATGATATACTAGGTATTTTTGAGCAAGTAAACCAGTGAAGGATTCCCAAGGCTAAAACTGTTCTTTGGAAAAACAAAAAGAATACCACTTGTCCTTCCAGGATATAACTAATAAGGACAAAGAACAAAAAAACTGCCTTAATCACACCTACTGTATTAAAATGCTTTGGGGAAGGTACTTTGACTTCACACAATGACAAAAAGCATTAAATTTATGATTATAATTATTATAAGCATTTAAAGGACCACATAACTCACAGTGCGGCATATCTGAGCTTTTCTTCTGATTTTCCTCTCACAGGGAGTGTTAGTTGAAAGACTTACAACAATATATTGTAATTGTACTATTAAAAACTACCATATCTTCAACTTTGACACTCTATCAGTTCCCTGCAATGTGTAAGAATGAAGCTTAATATCCCAGTACTTAAACTAAGAATCCCTAGCCTTGTCATTATTATGGGCACAATAGTAAGCCTTCTTGGAATTGGTCATCCAAGCCATGGGGAGGCTTGGAGTTAATTACATCACCATAGACAATAATTTGCTCCTTGTGGTGGTAGTTATCTCTTTCCACACTTGGTTCTCTTTTTTGTTGCTTTGTGATGTCCCATTAATCACAGCTACATTTAATCTATATGTGATTCATCATCCTTTATCCCCACAGCTGTTTCCATCCTGGACTCTGATAAACTGCTAATTTAAGTGGGTGATGTCCAGCCTTGAATATCACAGTGGCTTGTAGCACACCACTGAGAATCAGCTACTAGAGTCACACAGCCCAAGGTTTTTAGTAAGGCTAATTTTTCTACAGCCCCTGCTTGTTTGTTGGGGTGGAGATCATCTGAAATGAGCAGATAGCATTTTAATGTGGGCTAGACATGGCAGGACATGAAAATATGCAGTTTTTCTAATGTGAGAATATGCTACTTCTTTTCTTCTCTCTTTTCCTTTCCTGTCTTCAAGTCTTTCAAGTTTCTTCCTAACATGACACAAGCTGACTATATTTAGTGGACTGTAGAGAGGCAAGAGGAAGAGTGAAAGGTTTTGTTATTTCAAAATATTTTCCTGCTGTCTTCAGTCACCTTCTTCTATAATAAGTGTAATACAGCAGCAGAGAGAAACATTTCCATAAAAATAAAATGAAGCTAAAGCAGATATAGTATCTAACGCCATAATTTGGAGAATAAAGGTATTTCAAATAATAATATGGCTTGATTTCTGTTTTAAATGGGAGGATTTTTGTATGATTTTGCAATTTTTACTTGTGTTAAAAGACAAGTAATAATAGAGTGCTCATTCAGTGGGAACTGATATCTCATTAGTGTGGTGTATATGAGAGGAGTGTATCAAAATGCCAGAAAAAACAGTACTGTTAGATTTTTTTTTTTACCTCGAGAAAGAGCCTGAGGGCAGGTGTACAACACTGACTCATTCTTACCACATGAAAATTGTAGCTCATAATGTCTTTGCAATAGGACTGGCTGCATCACCCAACAATGTGATAGATTTCTATGTAGGAAGAAAAAGCTTTTCTTCACAATTACTTCAGTCTGCTGTCTGAAGCAGAGAGAGGAGCAGGTGAGAGACAGCAGCAGAAAATGTGATACCATTGCTGTGCTGATGATATGACATTCCTGGTAAAGTATGATTGCCAAACTTTCTGTTGATGTGTTACAAATGGCTCCCAGGTAAATCCTCCTCTGACTTATGCAAAAGAGCATGGCAGAGGGGCAAAGAGGAGCTGGCAGAAATGTAGAAATACCTGTTCATCACCAGAGTTTGGTGGAGCACATGGCACGTCTCATGGTGACAACCCTGTTTGGCTACACCCAGTTTCAGAGATTCAGGTAGGAGGAGTAAGCTACCTGACCGGTGGCCTCATAGACTGTGAAGATTAAATAAATGACACTGCAGAACACAGTTACACTCTCCAAATCTAGAACATTTCATGCCACTGCCAGACCCATTTGCTCTACTGCCTCCACCCTACCTTACTATTTTTGTTTCCTCTAGAGAAAGATCTCAGTTTTCACCAAAATGGCCATTTAAGAATTGAAAACTTACTGTATTGTTTGCTGGTAGAAACACAAATAACTTTTGAAGAACAAACAAATGAAAGATATATATTCTATACAGAAATATTATGAACATTTTTGTCTTGTCTAAATTAAGTTTAAAGTGTGAGGACAGTATGTGTTAATTATATTTTGATGAGTCTGCTTGATGAGAGATTTCTGGTCCAACTTGGACAGTTTAATAGATGCATCAGGCAGAATATCTCTTCTCCAGATTTCTAAAGAATATAAGTCAGCATGATAGCTGGTAGACGTTAACTCTAGCTATTTAAAGTTCAGGCAAGGTAAGACTTACAACAAGATCTTAATGCTGTTTAAAACAAAATTTTGAAAATGTTTGTTTTGTTTGATTTTTACTGTTTCTCAGATGACACCTTAAATCTCAGCTAAACCAGCATATTTCTAATGATCATGAAAAGATGTACATTCTTGCAGAGTCCAAAATTTCCACCATTTGATGATTCACTCAGGGTACAAGTTAGCAAACCTGTTAGAGTACTTTCTTTTCCGTTTGGTGACTCCACCACTCATAAAACTTTCGTGTTGAAACAGCCATGCTTTGCAATGAAGTCTTTTGTTAGGGGCTTTATTACTCATGCATCAAGATGGGGCTTTCACAGGATTAGGCAGCAATAACTTTAGGAGGAAAAATTAAATTAAAGAATGGGATATCACTTATAAAGAAAACCAGTTCCTTGCCATTGTATTGCCTGGAGTGAAAAATAAAAAATACTGATTCAAAAATATGGTTTTTTGTACAGAGCCCACACTCCCTGCACATAATCTGCTATGATTTTGTCAAAAGATGTGTCATAACTTCGTGGAAGATTTTTTTAGCTTAGTTCTCTGTGAAGAAGGCGTGTTGTTCCACCTACTTTATCAAATCCTGAGGGCAGAGGAACAACACATTTTTAGGCATGAAATTTCCCCTTTCAGTTCTCTGATCCAGTCTCAGACTGGCAGATCCACAAGAGCTAGTGAGGCAGTTTCTGTTCCCTGCTAACCTCTTGGCTGAATCACTTCTCCTCATAACATGTCTTCTTAGAGCAAGGACATTTTCTCTACTATCTCACCATATGATATGACAAAGAGAGAATATTTTACATGCAATGTTTTGCAGAACTGATCTCGTGCAATGGCACTTCACAGCACCATCATCCGTATCGACATTATTCTCTGAGACTTGAGAGTTTCTGCAGAGACACCTGGGGGATGCAGGGAAGATTATGACAAAGGCACTTCAGCCTTCAACATAATCTCTTTCAGATGGAACAACCAGACTACCTTTGCTCTACCACTCTATTTATTTCAGAGACTGTAGTCCTTCTTTATTTTTAAAAGGTCCTGTAGCTTTCTGCTTTTGTTGGAAATGCTTATGAAAAAAAAAAATCAAGTTCCTTGTCATTTGCATGAGCACTTTGACATTTTGTGGAAGTGCATCCTGTGCTTAAGATGCCTGTCCTGGGGTGGCCTCAAATCCTACTTGAACTCCTATGGAACAGTTTGGAAAGTCTCCCACATTTTATGACAATGTGTCATCATTAACAGTAGCACTGAACAGATCTCTGAAGCAGATATTATCAAAGGTTCCTCCTGTAATCAAGTCACTCATATACATTCACTTTTAAAAGGCTTGTGCTGACTCAGAAATTTTTGTTCTAATTTCTCTGTTTCTCAGCCTCCTATGTAAAGAGGATATATGCAGAAGCAAAACATTAAGAAAGGACTAGTTCTTACCCATTTTTAACAAGAGATAATAAAGAGTACCAGCATTATATGAGAACTTTTCCAGTTTACTATTTGTTTGCACAAAAGGCTAAGGCTGTATGTAGGATACAAACGTTACATCAATTATTTATCTGAAAATTCCATTCTACTATTTTCTTACTCTGGGTGCAATTATGAAGCAAGGAATCAAAACATATAGAAGGAAGAAATTTTGGTTGATATGATAGAGCAGGTAAGGTCTTATTTAATGTCACATCTTCCACTAGTTAAATAAGATGCCTGACACTAATTACAAGTGTGGAGGATTAACCACAGATGCTGAACATCCTCCTAGGACATACACGCCCTCCTGCACCTGCAAGTCATTGTAGAATAGATCAAAAGAAACAGGCGCATTTCAAGGCACCCTCCTGCACTGCAGAAACCTGGCAATGCTCCATGTTTAACATGAAATTTCTAAATGACTTCTCACTTTTAAAGGCTGTATCATTGGCACATTATAAATGCATGTTGAAAGTCAAGGACAAACGTAATATAAATTGACAAGATTCTTCACGGTTATTGATGCTTGTTATTTTGCATAATTTGTTTATTGTTTGGTGTGTGTTTGTTTTTTAGAATGTCTATTCAAGCCAAACCCTTGAGGTATCAACAATAGCAGTCTAATCTCTCCAAGGACGTATTTTATGCTACTAAAATCTCACAGAGAATAGCACTATGAAACCAACTAAATTAGATGAGCACTGGATTCCCAGGAGTGATGTAGGCTATACGCAAATCTAGGTAACCAGGAACTGGCCAATTAACATATATTTCCTTTATTAATAGTATATATATATTTTTAAAATCTACTGCCAACAAAATCACAATAAATTTAAGTTAATGTATTAATATTTCTGAAAAGATGTCAAAGGAAAATGCAGGCTTGCAATTTATGCCTTTAGGTTTTGATTCCTAGAACTGTTATTTATAATCCAGACTAACAGGAGAGCACATGTTTAATGGAAAGAAATGTCACAATCCTGGTCTGTTACCTTTAAAGTGAGAGGGACAACTCCTGGTGTTCAATCACAAGCCTTCGGTGTTCTGCATAGCCAGACCCAGAGTGCTTAGCACTTTGCAGGAGTGAGCCTTTCATTGCTGTTTGTCTTTTCTCTTCAAATACTGACACAAGGGAAAGTCAAAACATGATTATAAGGTCAATGTAAATTTTAAAAGAAGCCTACTGTTTAGATTAGTACACATAGCAGTCATACTATTTCGGAGCAGCAACAATTTGATTACATGCATCCACTTTTAGTATTGGGCTCTTCATTTTGTCATTGTCTATGGTATTTTCTGCTTTACAGCTGTCTCTCAATCAATTAATCAGTCACAAAGCAGTTTGTATTTCCATCCTCTGAGAATCTTAATTTTTGATATTAACAGGCTCATCTATCTACACTTTATAATTTTCACGTTACTCATCCATTAATCCTGAGATGCAGACATGTGGAGGTAGTTGGATACTGACTTTAAAATAAAATTATTGCCAATTTTGTTTCATTTTCCACTTACAGCAGAGAAAATATATTCTGCCAAGTTAGCTGAAAGTGGACTGTATCATAAGAACTCACTATTTGCAGCTACTGTAAATATGGAATATATGAACTTACATGCGGATGACATTTTACTGTGTCTTGAGATAATCACACACACAACCCAGCTTGTTACTTATTTTTCTTTACATCTAATGATAATAGATATGGCTGAAATATGCATTTTTTACATACCGCCTGCATTATTGCTTACAGTACAAAAACTGATGAATTTACTTAATGTTACAGGTAAAGTTTAATTGCTATTATCTTATAAATTCCATCAATCAAAGAAGAGCCTTGTGACATTGGCAGATAACTTTTGTAAGGAATGATAAGGAGCGATGAAAAAGAAATTGACAGATTAAGCTGCTTCTGCTGTTCTTGTTCTTTTGGACCTAAATGTTTACTTGCTGGCTCCACAATGGACCCACGTGTTGTTATGTGAATATAGAAGCTGAGCCTCAAAGGTGGTGAATGCTTTAAGAATTAGGACATGGGAAATTAATTATTCACATCTTGAAGGGAACAAAAGATGTTTTCTCAAGTACAGTAATAAGTGTTAAACAGTGAAGATGTCTGCAAGATTCTAAACAGAGGCAGAGCTAATGATCAGTATTGTAATCCTCAAGTCCTGCCCAAAATGTTTGCACGACTGAGTTCAATTCAAGTGCCTTGTACTTTACACCAATGCTGCTTGATCGTTGTCAGTAATTAGTGTGAAGCGTGAAGTGGGCCTTGTAACTATGAATAGAACACTTAGGAAAAACTGCTGTGGATATTTGTTACTTCAGGATGATGACAAATTTTGTACAGTTGTATTTAAACGAAAGGACAGCTGAGGTCCATGAAGTCTCTTACTGGTCCTAATCCTGTAAGAGTCCAGATAAGAAAAACAGATACAATAGACCACATATAATTTCTGGCCTGTGTAAATGTCTTTCTTTCTCAGGCACCTAAGAAGAATATTTATATGTATCCAGGTTTATTGTGCTGATAGGCTGGGATTCTGCTACAAGGGGCTAGTGACACAAAGCTATTAATAATGTTGCAGGTGCTGTGCTAATTTTAAGTATACTTCAGAAATGTCAGCATAAGAGGAAAAACAGTTCAGAGTCCTCTTTT
>WEKY01058973.1:0-52688 GCA_013390045.1 Picathartes gymnocephalus | reverse complement strand
ACCCTGCTTCCTTCCTTCCTTCCTTCCTTCCTTCCTTCCTTCCTTCCCTCCTTCCTTCCCTCCTTCCTTCCCTCCTTCCCTTCCTTCCCTCCTTCCTTCCTTCCTTCCTTCCTTCCTTCCTTCTCTCTGCTGCTTTCCAAAGGTAATTTTAGATTTCTAACTTTTATATGTTGATTACGTAGTTAGTTGCATATATGGTTTTCTATTCACATATGATTTATATATAGAATTCCTGAGAATAGAAAAATATCACTATTTTTTAACCTAAATACTTGCCTTAAACTGCTAGATACCTGCATTTGTTGACTATAGTTTGTTAACTCAGGTAACACATTTCTTGAGCGATTCTAGAAACCAGTTTCCATAGGATAAAAAGATTCAAGATATTATCATTTCTTAAAATAACCTATTTTCTTTGACCCAAATGTATCAAGTATAGTAAAACTTTTGCAAACGTGATATTGATCAGATTCAGAATGAAGTTTCTTATAAAAAAATCAGTATGTCTGTTGCCACATTTTTGCATCACATGGAAATAGGTTGCAAACTGTGTCCAAAAGCCCTGCTTTGTTTGGTTCAGAACAAGAGTTTGAGGCTGAATTTCCCACCTCAGCATCTTATGCTTGAAGCTAGAAAGTACCTGCTGACTTTTCTCAAAGAGTTTTTTTCCCCAAATTGGTCTAACATAATTTATGTAAAAATTAAATCAAGTTTTTAAAATCTTTGCTTTTTCATCTAAAGAACAAATTTTCTCTGTGCAGTTCCAGTTAAAAAGTCATTACAGCAGCCAATTAAATAGCCTTGTAAATGTCAGTTCTATCCTCCAACAAAGATTGACCACACCTCCTGTACACTGCAGTAAACCAAAAGCCTATTGCTTTGCCCATGTTTTTCAATGGAATTGATCTTTCACCTTAGTTACTAAATGCTTTGATGGCAGATAGTCACATCTCTCACTGAAAGACAAGAACTCCTATTTCTCACAAGTGATGTTTCGGAGAATATGTTGAGATTTATACAACATCTATGCCTCAAAAGTCATTCTTAGTATGAAAAATTTAACTGTAATTCACTGTAGAGTTTTAAATTTAAAAAAAATAAATAAAAAATTCCCCAACACACTTTCTAATCTCAGCAGCTCTTCAGTGTCTGTTTTATTTATAAGGAAAGACAGTCTTAAATCCTGTGTTACAGACATCTCTCTTGACATCTCCCTCATAAATTCACTGTACCACCACTGAATTCTAGAATTCAATGTAATGTGCCTGGATTCAATGGGACCTACCTATAGCCATAATGGAAAAAATATAGCCACATATTTCCTTAGCTGTAATTAAACTCTGCAGTGACTACAGTGACTCCACTGAGCAGATTGCTTCTCCCTTTTCCCTTGACTTCAATCCCTTTGACAGATGTGTGCATCTGCTGGTACCTTCCATGGATCTAGTTTGACCAAACTGTCCATGTTAACTTGAGGGGGAAAAAATAGATTAAAAGAAAAAAAAAAAAAAAGTTGTCCAAAAGAAAAAATACAGACACTCAGCTCAGGAACATAAATATAAGTTAGTCCAGAATAACTCCGAGCAGAGACCAACCTCCTGCATTCCCTAAGTGCTAAGTACTATTTCCATGAAACACTTAACTTCCAAACAGCTCAGGATTAGGTGCTACTTTAAAGACTTTATCCAAAGTAATAACAGTGTTATGGGAGTCCAGTATTTTCATTGAAGAACTGTTGAGAAGATAGGAGAATCACTCCACAACCACTGAATCCAAGAGCAGCTTTTCTCCTGCACACAAGACAGCACGGCCCAACTCCCTTCAGGTATGTGCACATTTAAGTACCCTATTACTTCTTCTGTGTGAAGTGCATCTATTCTTCCTTTTTTTGCAATATGTGGAAAGTTTGGGGCAGTTGCCCTGGCGCTGGCTGGACTACTTTAATAAGATCCTGGAGTGTTTATTAGCTGAGAGAAACAGTTATGTCTCCAGCATTCCTGGGAGTTTATTTTGCCAGGAATTCCTGCTCACACAACAGATTTCAACATTCCTTTTTTTAAGATGGGAACAAACAACTGAACCTACTGAGAGTATCCTTTGTCAAAATTTGGTAGTATTTTTCTAATAAAACACAGATGATTTATAATATGTTCACATGGGAGACATATTTGGCATATAAAGTAGTTTCAGCAAAAGATTCTTGGGTGCCAGAAAGAGGTTTCTTGTGATTTAACAACAAAGATCTTCTGTTACTGCTCTGAACACTCAGGGAACTTTTAGGCACAACATTAAAACAGTAAGATATTCTCTCTGGTTAATAGCCATTACCTATTTTTCTGGGTGTACAGCAAACCCACAGTAAGTACAATTGTTCTACCATGAGACAAATCCCTGAGAATTGCCAGTGAGTCAGAGAACAACAGGGTATCAAGAGCTACATCCATGTTGGCTGTAATAATTCATTTGTGTATCACTAGTTCTATACAAAAGGCTCCAGCACAGTTTTTTTGGATGCCAAAAATTCCTACCTTCCCAGTGGACGCACTGCCAGGACAGGGGGATCTGCATAGAACTGCCATTCTCACAGGAGGGCACAGCTTTCAACATCAGTGAATTTTCCTGGACAAAGACTGCCTAGACATAGCATTAGGCATTCTGTCTGTCACAGTCTTACTGTTAGTTCTCCACTACCTGACTCAGCAGTCATGGGTATTTTTGGGTCTCTTTACCCTCATATGGTGCAGTTGACTACAGAGCCAACAGCCTACGTCCAGTCAGATATTCAGGGATTCAGGTCAGGTGCAGGAGTAACTATCATAAAATGTGGGCAGGAGGAGACAATCCTCAAACAAATATGCAACAAGAAAAACTTTGAAGAAGCCTCACTTTTTAGTTCTTTTCCCAAGCAATAATTCCCTGCACATCCTCTGTGTGTGTGTGTGCGTGTGTGTGTATTTAACTCTTTCAATGCACTGATAGAACTGCATAAAGAAAGCAAATTTACTGATGTAAATGGCTCAGATGTCAAGCTAAGCATCCAGGTGAATGGTTGATTCACCCCTCTCCACTAGTAAATTCTCATAGAATTAATAAATGCAAAAAACCCAATATGTCTGACCTCACTGAGGTATTGATCATTTTTACTTTATGGCTTACCTTTTCCTTACTCATCCGAGCTTCATAACACACAACATCACCAATGAGAGCAGACCTGTAAAAATGGAAGGACCACGCATCAGCCATCCCTGGCACCAAAACTTGTTTGAAATGGACTTGAAGGAAAACACTTGTAATGCAGGCCACAATCACATTTCTTAAGTAAAACACAGACTAACAGAATAATTGACTTTATAACAAATAAGAATTCATACTGGCAAAATTGCTTTTTTAATGCTCATCAAAGAGAACAGGGGAAAAGACCATTCCTGTGGGATAAAACACATTGATCATTTCAGCAAGCTTCATAATCTGTGTGTTTCATATGCTTTCTGTTACTTTTTCCTCTATATTTATATACAAAATATACACAGAAAAAATAAGCTTTTCCAGCGTTCTGAGGAACAATATTCAGGCCATACATTTTAAATATTAATTTTTAAAATTATATTCACTTCTGTTGTCTACAGGGCTGAGTATGCATAGCATTTCAAAGCATGGCAACAAACCATTAAATGCAAGCCATTAAATGCAGTTACTAAAAGATGTAATATAGATTGAATCAGACTAACAAGGAAATAATTTATTGCTTATGAGTACTCAAATGGGAATCAGCTCCTTTTGCTGCACACAACAAAGCTGCTGTGAAAGAAAACAACAGTTCATGTGATCTACAGAAGTCTGTCACCTACAAAAGAAGCATTCAAACATGGCAGAATGACAGTTCTTAGGTTCAAATGAGCTTACATCATTCATTTATTTCTCTGAGATAAATCAGTCATCTTTCAGCAAGTCAGGTTTTAGTAAGATTCCCACATTCATCAAATTACATGCATGAAACATGCAGAATATATGGTCTGCTCTTTATAAAACGGACAGCAACTAAAAAATATTTCTATGCCAGCAATAAATATAATTAATCACTGTGCTGTACCATTTTGTGTCAGGCACCACCACTTTACCAGCTGTCATAGATAGTCCTAACGTCTTAGCCAAGTAACATCTAAAAGTAAGACACCCAGATATTTCAGTTAAGGTCTTAATGACAAGATTTCCCATTAAACACCAAGAGAAACCAAACAAAGGCTGACCAGAGAATAAGGACTTTACTCAAGTGAACATCAGAATAAGTACTTTACAAAAAAGAATTTCCTGTGAGATTTCCTACCTATTGTACATCAACTCTCAGGAGGGAAAAGTGGAAATAATAGCTACATATTGTGCCCAAATTGGAGCACAGCTCTGAGTTGTTGTGTCTATTGCCAAATACCTTCAAATCTGAGGTATAAGAAAAGCAGAGCAATCATTATTGAGAAATTTAGAAGATGCAGCTTCACAGATCAGTTTATTGTTTTGCTAGTTACTTTAAACGGAATTTTTTTCCATGCAGCTTTTATAAACCCAAGAAGCATTCTCAAGCAGGTCTGTCATTGCATTTATTTGGAAACCAATGTTTTATGACAATGATGAGAAGGCAATAGGGGAAATAAAGTTTTAATGTATGTAGAGTGGTAAATTTTGAGGTAGGAATTATTTATATGAAAACAATGCACTCCATTCCTTATTTTTAATGAACTCCAGAGTTAAAGTAGCTTTCTCCCTCACCATTTCAACATCAAGTACTGATAGCTGAAGCAAGTGCCTCTCACTGTCTGTTTGATTTAATAATTATCACAGGAACTAACCACCTTTGAATCGAAATGTGGGGGTTTGCATAGTATGAATAGGAATGCTCTTCTCTAAGTTATTTCAAACACTGACTTGACTGTGGAAGGTTTAACATGTCTGTAATGTGCTAGCAAAATTCTAGGACACTTCTGTATCTTTCATGCTGCAACTTACTAAATTTCAACCGTTTGCTGTGGAACTTTTCCAACTTTGGCTGAAAATTATTCTGAAAAACACTCGTTTGGCTTTAAAAATGTACTCAGTGGCACTTTACATTTGTATCTGTTAACATTCTCAGTGAGCTGAGTGCCATTCCTAAAATACCACAAATGAATAAATTCAGGGGAGAATCTTGGGGATTTTAGAGACCTAAATTTTAGATCATCTACATTGTGAAATGCAGACTTTTCAAATTAGCCAATCTAGCATGGGACTGTTAAAAACTCAACAACTCGGTGCTGAAATTGCATTAAAGAGGGATTTTGATAGTCAGTTATGGTAGATAACTCTGAAAGAGAGGATAATTTAAGCTGAATTTCTTGTTAGTGTCCTCGAAGATTCTCAACACCAAGCTCTTCTTCCAAATGCCAGGAAACCGTCAACTTTTTTCAAACAAAAGAGGAGATGATAGGCAATAGTTTAGCACTGGGATTACCCTCCACTAGTGTGGGAATGCTGCAATGTCGGCTGAACAGAAACCTGGCTTGGGGAATTTCTTACTCACTCCTTTCAGAGGTATTCCACTTTAACCAGAACACAGACTCAGGACTCACCAGAAAGGCAGAAATACAACACTGGCTTCTGCAGAGTATCTTCCTCCTTTAAACTACTGACACCTGACAGGTTTACACTTCCAACTTCTGCACTTTTCCATTGCCAGCCAGTTAACCCTCCTTCATTATTGTAAATGTAAACAATCCAACTAGCCTGCCTTCACCATCACAAATTGAAATTATATATTCACTTCATCTGCCCCTTTTCCCTTCCTGCCTCCACCCTCCAGATATTCCTCACCAGTCTGGAAAATGATTCAGTGACAAGAACATTTATTGGCACAGAGGCAGGAAGCCAGCCCTTGCACCTCCAAGTGATTATCCTGAACTGAAAGCGATAGACTCATGTGAATTTTCATTTTCTTGTTCTGGGCCAATGCACTGTTAATTATTTCATGCCTGAGTACATCTGTTGGTTGGAGGCTTCCAGGTAAAGTAGGTGAAAATTTTGTGAACCTTGGCAGGGTTGAGGCCTTAATCACCTGCCAAGTATCTCAATGCTGTGAAGACTTTGATGGCTATAGCAGTGCACCAACATCCTTCCCAGGGGAAAGCTGATGCAAAAGAAGTTTTAGACACCTGCAGGGTTAGGAACAGATTTTGTTCATGACAGTGGGTGTCTGCAAAATTAACTAGCTCCGCTGTTAATCTGGCTCCCAACATCTCAATCAAGTACTTTGAAATGAGACAGTAGGACACCGCTATTGCAATTTGTGCACATGAAAGGTTCAGCTTCATTTAAATACAGAAACATAACTGAGGAATGTTATTGTTCTACTTTTTCCCTGAAAATCCACATAATCGCATCCTCCGTCTGCATAATCTTCCCGTCTTTCCCCAATGACTGATGCAGGAGCTGTCCACACCAGAGGAGCAGTCCTCAGAGCTGAGTAATGCTGTTTGGCAGTGATTGAGACATCTGGAATAAGAAAATAGACTGTCAGCAATACAATACTCATGACATGTTCTGTCTTCAGAACTTTTCCCCCCAAAGCCTTGCAGTGAATGATGCAATTAAAATTTTGGAATCTCAGGCGTGGTGATTGAGTGCTCAGCCTCTCATTTTCTCTGGCAGCTACTCAACTCCTTTGTCCAATCATGGCAGGAAGCAAATGAATTGCAAGTGAAATAAATTTTCCTCAGGGCATTTCCATATTGTCTGTATATGCTTCATGTTCTGAGGACACATTAACACCATTGTGTCTTTCACAGACTTTATTTCAAGTTGCTGTTTTCTTCTGAAAACTAAGGACTGTGTAAATACATCCAAAGAAACACAAAAGAAAATAGCCTTGAACAAAGTATTTCTATCTCTTGAATATAAAAATTCTGACTGAATTGTGTTTACATCACTGCAAAAATTTTGGATATTAAATTTACACTTTTAATTAGTAGTTTTCTGACATGTGTCATACTCACTGCTATTTCTCGTTGTTTTGCAAATAGTTTGTTTGACTTCTTTTTGACAAAATATGTCCAATATCATTCCCAATGAATAATATCACAACCATTTTCTGAAGCTGGAAGTTTAGTCTAGTAGCATTATCTGTATTTTTTTTTTTTTAAGAATTTGTAGGAATTATGTTAATGTACATTTAGTGTGCAGGCACAGGAGAAGCTGTCATTGAAACTCTGATGTATGTTCTGTTGGAAGGGATTTGAAACGAATTAGACATCAACAAGTACCACAAGATAACAACCTTAGGGCCTTTGCTGCACAAAAACGTTCCATGGATGGAGGTTTCCATGGATGTGAGAGACTGAAGTGTTAATGACTCAAACAATTAGCCATTTGCAAAAACAGGAGTAGTGTGCTGAGGCCAGGTTTGAACCCCTCAGCCGAAGGAGATGAGGAGAGTTTTTGGAGGTGTGGTGGTGAAACCTCTGATCTGCATAACAGCAGCAGAGGGTTGCACACCCATCCCTTCACCAGAGCATGACCACAACAAACCAACTTTTGTGTAGCAACAGCCTGGGGTCTGAGCAGATAAGGGAGAAAGATGATAAGAAACAGATCCCACAGAGGAGGAATAATACTTTGTATAATGGTAATGTCCTCCCCTACACAACTGGCTCAGGTATAAAACTTCCCTCTGGGTGAGATATCGGGACATTCACATGTATTCATCCCTTCTGATGGGGCATAAGTGGTTCAACTACACAGAAACATCTGTCATGCCTTAGAAAGTGTCAAAGGTGGTAAAGGTGTCAGCTGTCAAAGACCCCTGAAATGCCCCCAGACTCATTTCTGAGCCTTCCTCCAGAGTACTGCATATGACCTATAGTGTTGCATCACAGTGTGTCAAACTTCCCTGCAGGGGAGTTCCTTGAGTGTTCCCACCTGAACCTGAACGTTTATTAACTGATTGAACTTTGTGTTTTGGGAGCTTCTCGCACCCCCAATGGATCAAGACCATGACCACCACTTTGATCGATGGACACTGCTATTGCAACAATCAAGTCTTCTTGCTGGATCCATGGGTGGTGATATTTTTCCTCTCCACTATCTACTCTTATCCTTTCTCTTTCCTTCTTTCCTTTATACATTTTCTTAAGTGATACCTTTCTATTTTATATTGTTGCATTTCTATAGATAACAACCAAAATGGCTACATACCTCTTTTCAGTTGCAACCAAATTCTTCTAAAATAAACCTACATAAATAAATAAATAAATAAATATATAAGCAGCAGTCATTCAGTGTCATTTCACTCTAATCTGACCCAAACAAGAACCTGACCTAACCTCTACCTCATGGGTGGGTCATAACATGCTAAGTGGGCCTGGAGAAAAAGCAGCTCATATAGATTAGTCAGAATATTTGTGTACACAGTGAGAAGTGGTTTCCTGGGTCATCAAATTCAGTCCACCACAGTTAATTGTAATTCTAATACAATCTGTTATAAACTTTCAAAGGTCTAACCTGAATTGATTTAGTATTTTTGTCCACAGTATCTATTAAAAAAGTGTTCAATAATTTCTATAGAATGATAATAACAAACCGTTTTATCTACAATAAATGTGTGATGGTAAATTAAATTCTCTTAGGTTTTGTACTAACATGTCCTCTTTTAAAAAAACACTTCTCCTCTTGTTTTTTCTACTAAACCTGTTATCAAGAACAGCTTTACAATTTCTGTTATATTATGGTAAGAAAGTTAACTTAGTTAACTCATATCGTTAATAATTGATTAAATAATAACTAATGACAGTTAGTTATTCCCCAGAGTTCTCTAGCAGTCGTTCCCGGTATTTGTTTCAGTTTAGTGTCTGTATCTCTGTCTATAAAGAGTAAAAGTTATAGATGTAATATCCAGGACCTCATATACTGAATATTTTACCTAATATTTTATGGCATGAAATCTCTTTTTGTGTCCATAAAACATTAAAAAATTACCTCGATCCATTTAACTAATAAAGCAAGGCTCTTTTTCTCTATCTTTTATGACTCAGGAACCCTCAGTTTATGTTACAAACTGCTCTCACAATACTTTGTTTCACATTTCTGGTCTAAATTTCTCCAGTCTTTACCATCATCAATAGTCCAGTCCTGTTTGTAACTTAGATATGTTTCTGAACACAAAGTTTAACTAAACTTACTTCTTGTATGAATTTCACTTTTGAAAATATTGCACCAGATCGGCAGCAAAAATGAACTTCAGAGAACTCTGGGAGTCTAATTTTTCTTCAGTGTCACAATTAGTTGTCCTTGTTTGTCAGCTAATTTTTATTTCTGTGCTGTCCTTAACATTTTTTTTCCTATTACTGCATGAAGTTCAGGCTTCAGGTTCAGATCAGGATTTCTGTAAAGCAGAAATCATTTTTACTAAGGATAATCTATCAGTTTAAACTGGTAAATCCATAATCCCTTTTAACTCCATTTTGATTCATTTGTATCCATATCCTAAAGATTCTTTAATGTAAATGGTAGGCTGGATTTACTGATTTTAGACTAATGGGTCTGTAGTGCCTTGATGGCCTCTTTACCTTGCTTTTAAAACAAATGCTCTGGTTGTTACACTTCTGTCATCTGGTATCAATTTAAATAAATGACTAGAGTTATTTAAAACATTTCCAGCCTAATCTATGGTTTCATGTGCTAAAGCTTTTAGTCTTCTCAGATGGAGATATCTGATCTTCACTTCCCCTGTTTAAGCTCTGCACCTTAGATCCGCTTCAAAGTTATTTCCGTCTCTTGTTTCCACCAGCCATTCTGCCTTTGCACCACCATCATCATCTTTAATTTGCAAAGAAGGGTCTGGAAGCCCTGGTGGACAACAAGCTGCCCGAGAGCCAGCAGTGTGCCCCTGTGGCCAAGAGGGCCAACGGAGTCCTGGAGTGCATTAGGGAGAGCATCGCCAGCAGGTCGAGGAACAGGATCCTGCCCCTCTACTCAGCACTACTGAGGCCACATCTGGACTGCTGTGTCCAGTTCTGGGCTCCTCACGACAAGAGAGACATGGAGCTCCTGGAGCAGGCCCAGGGGAGGGCTACAAGGAAGGCTAGAGTATCTCCCTTATGATGAAACGCTGAGGAATTTAAGCCTGTTCAGCTTCAGGAAAAGATGACTGAGAAGGGACCTCTTCAATGTCTGTCAGTATCTGAAGGGAGGGTGTCAGAAGGACGGAATTGGACTTTTCTCAGTGGTGCCAAGCAATAGGACAAAAAAAAAAAAAAAAGAGCATAAGGTAATGCACAGGAAGAAACATGCTACTAAACAGGCTTAAGTTTGGATTAATAGCTGAAATCAGTGTGCTAATGATGTCAATTACAGAATCGTAGTGCTTCACAACTGTGAAAGGTTATTTGCTATTTATTGCATACAATGTAAAAAGGCCATATCTTAACGCTTAGACAAATGCTTAGTCTTACTTACATAAACACACTAACTTCAGTATAACTGTGTTGAAATATCTAAATACTACTTTCCAGACTGTCTAATACAGAAACCATACTGCTTTTTTCAACTAATGAATGCAGATATAGAAACAGAAGAGATATATGAAGATATAATCTAAATTTTTAAAAGGAAGCATTTGGAGCAATATTTTCTACTATTACAGTCATGCTGCCAGAACAAGGCTTGAACTTTACAAAATACTCATTCTTTTTTTTAGATCATTTCACTTATTTTCAAAAGGTTGAATCTTTAAATGTATGCAAGACATTCAAAATATGTTTTACAAATCCACAGCTGACATTCTAAATCTCTTTTTGATTGAAAGTGATTATAATCTTAAAAACAAAGAAAAGGTCTTTTTTTTGTATGTAAAGAAAATTACAGACTGGTCACTTTATGTTCTTACTGCTGGATTATGGCACACAAAGTGCCAAGAAATATTTCACATATGTGAAGAAGCTCTTTCCTGGACTCTCTGAAATAGCAAGAATTTAGTGCCATCTATAGACAGAATTTAATATTGAAAAATAATAGGGAAAAAAATACAATCTCAGCAAACTAATCATACCAAACAAAATAAACATCATTCTACAGTATAAAATTAATTTTAAAAATGCCTTGTACCTGCTCATTTTTTTTTTCAGTTTTCCTAAGAAACATTTTAGCACAAATGATGACTTGAATTTATAACAAAGTGATATAATATTCCTTAAAGTAATCCTGTGAACTGACTTTAGTACACACTTGTTTAAAGTAACCCAGCAGTGGTTACACCATTCTTGAGTCATTTTGCTTTTTATTGTTTCACTTCTCAGATGAGCTACCTTCCATTGTTATTATAATGACTATTACCACTTGCAAATCTAATCTTGGAAAGCTTAAGCACCTAAGTCATTTTAATATACAAATAAGCCAATTAACTTCAGAAGTTATTCACATGCTTTTTCTTGCAGGAACATGCTCATAGATCATAAAATTATCAGTTGTATGCATCTTGTTTCCTTTAACTGCAAAGCTTCTCTCCTGGTTTCCCACCAGAAGTAAAATGAAATATATTTAATGTAAAAATAGCATTGTAAAATAAATGAAAAGGTATGCTGGTAACTTAAATACCTGATGAGAATTAGAATATTGCCAGCAGAGTGTTACTTTGTAAACTGTATTAAATACCCTTGTCTGTAATTCAGATGGTGAAAATGTATGTGTACATCTGTCTTCTGTTATTTTCTATCTCCATAAAAAATAAAAATGGTTGCAAGTCAAATCCATTTTTCCAAGAAACACCTTTTTAATTAAATTAGGTTTCAAATCTAAACCAATGCCAGATTGCCAGAAATAAAACTGTGATGCAATTTGTTGAACTTATACAGAGGAAAAACATTGCTGTTATTGACCACAAAGGATTGATATTTTCACTACTGTCAAAGAATCAACCCGCCTCCAAGCATTTTTGGACAACATCCTTTCATAAAATCTCTATTTCTGTCCTGAGAGTGAAGAGGAGTATAGGGCTGGAAACACCTGGCAGAGGATTCTGCACTCATGTCACAGATGTGCAGAGCAGCAGCAGGGCAAGCAGGAGCACAGGGTGCAAAATATTCTGTGGTCTTTGCAAAGCAATAACTCCCTAGCTGCATAAAATACATCACATGAAAAGAACACACCACATGGAATATTTAAATGGCTTGTTTGGGGTTGAAAGGTGAACATATTTAGTCAGGAAACTGCAGGTTTTTAGGTGGAAAGTTCAAATATTCCAAAGTAGTTAAAAATAAATACTTTCTTTTCAATAAATTTTCATATAATTGACATTATGCCAAAATTGTATGGTACATCTGAATTAACTTTAGCACATTCAAAGGGCATGCCTGTATATTACTGCATTCAATTCCATAGCTGTTGTCTTAGCAGCATTTCAGGACTCCATTAAATACACACATACATAAAATATACAAATATATATAAAATGTCAGGAATACAATTGCTTTAAAATTTCTACATTTTTGCTGCTGTAACAAAAATGAGTATGATAGTATTACAGAAGACATTTAAATTCTTCAGTAGAAGGAAAACAATTTCACAAAGAGTTTTCTTTCTGTCCAGTTCAGCACAATTGGGACCTGTAGTAAAGAATTTCTAAAAGGAATTAGGTTGCTTGAATTTGTTTGAATGTCAAGCTTATATATTATCTCTCTCCTTCCATTTCTTCCAAGTGCATAGACAAATTTCCTTCTTTACTAACCTATTCAAAAGGCAGATTTTTCTATAAAAGTGTTAAGCTGTGAATTTTCTTCATCTCATGCTAGTCAAAGAAAATGTCATAGTGTCTCCTCGGGTGTTAGCACAGCCATATATCTATTGTGACGAAGATCAGCAGGCTGGGGATCAGCAAAGAGGGAAGAGTGAACAAGTGACTACAGGCAGAGCTAAAGGCAGTGCCAGGAAGAAACACGGGCTCCTGAGAATCTGCTGATTTTATTTGTTATTGTGTCTAAAGTTTTTATGATGTTCACCTGCATCTGCAGCTTATTTTTGGTAAACCCATGAGCAACCTTTATTTTCCATCTGCTTCAGAAAAATAAGATGGTGCGCTTGAAATGGAGAGACCTATGTGGAATTTGGGGCAGCCTGATGAGAAAATTAAAACAATGGACTTTATACATTTATTGATTCCAGAAAAAGTAATGTCTCTTTTATCCCTAATTTAACAGCTCTGTTTTAAGAAAAGTTTAGGAAAAATGGGTGAAGTCCTAGGGCTCTTACAAACCTTCTGTTACCTGGGTAGCATAGGTAGACAGTTCAGTATATTTCATTTGCCTCTCCTTGGTTCAAGCCCAGGAGATTCGCAGATAAATATTTGTCAAAGAATTTTAATATATTTTCAACACATCTGGAAATCTGAAAGCAAAGTAACCTCTGTCCTTTTTTTTTTTTCACGTACTGATTCCCAGTAAGAGTACTGCTCACAAGTCTGTACTTTAATTTCCTTTCAAACGAGAAATGATAAATAGATAACTTTTCAGTATGCTTTTGTTAAAAAAAATATTCTTACTTTAAGTATCAATTTAGAAAGAAAAAATTATCAAATTACACACATGGGATCTGAAAGAAAAGAAAGAATGCCGGACTTACCAGTTTTTAAATGGCTCTGTCAAGTAAAATTGCAATTTGACTTCAAACTGCTTTATGAAGTATAAAAACAGGAAATTGAAGATCATCATCCAACACTTGTTGAGGCTAATGGGACTTTGGGCATGGGATCAGGCCACAAAAAGTCACATCTTTTTATATACAGTTCTGAAGTGAGACAGTAAGATAAAAATCTCATATTTGGGAGGCCTTTTGTAAGATCAGTCACTTTGAATGCTATGAATAGCAGGAGAGCCAAGATGAACACAAAAAGAGGATGGATCTCAAATGAACCATCTTTTTGATGAGGGTTGTGAAAAAATATTCAGGAAAAACAAAGCAGTAAAATATTTTCAATTTAATTTATATTTTTACATTTTTTAAAATAAGGTTATAACAAAGAGACCAAAAAACACCTTATTGGCAATTGGGCCATCAAAGATAAACATCAAGATAATCCAGAAATAATTCAGTAATATATACCTATAATAAATATGATCATGGGACAAAGATTTCCTCTCAGTACCACTTGAATTACATTAATTAGGTTTGAATATTTCCCCTTAAATTGCTCACATACCAGTAGAGCAAAAGCTTATACCCCTCCTAAATTATATGCTTTATAGCGTATCTGTTGCCCTATAAAAGCAATTTCAGATCTATGTGGATATATGTATGTTTATAAGTAATAGTGCTAAATAAGGGGATAAAATAATTTGATGAAGATATTAAAAAAGAAAAGCTAGGAAAAACATCCTGTGAATAAATTGAATATAACCAAATTTCAGGGGTTTTCAGCTTTTTTTTTTAGAGGAAAAAAATGAACCAATTTTGAAAGGCTCAGATATTTCCCCCCTGTGGTCTAGAGTTCTTGCAATATAAGTTTATTGACTCTTGTGCCGTTTTGAATTTGTATGAGGCCATTTATACCATTTATGAAATCTCATATATTACTGTGAAGCACATAATGTGGTTATGTAAAACGTGTTTTAGTTGCCAAGGAAAATAAAGAAGAAAAAATAAAAACAACAGAAAACCTTGGTGTCTTTGGGACATTTTAGTATGCACTGAGCTTCAGAGTATGAATATGAAGCCAAATACAACCTGAATGTTTTGGGTTTGTCCTGAGGCCTAGAAAGAACTTTTTTCTTTATATACTCTGCCTCAACTAGGAGCTAGACTCTTATAGACTTTTGAGAAGCTAAATAAAAAAAAAAAAAGTCATCAACAACAGCCTTGTCCAACGTCAAGAGCACAGATTATTCCCACTGTCTATCTATAAAAACTTTGGTTTCCTCTTACTAGAAATTAAAGGAACTGATAGAAAGAAGAGTGTAATGTCGAATAGTGTGCTACTGGGTCATCCCTTCCCATGGAAATGGATTCAGTCAGTCTTCTAGAGAAAAAGCTGTAGACTTTTACTCAGCATGAAAGCATTCTACCTTCAAGGTTTGCAAATTCATGTGAAGGGAAGTTTCAGAGAATTTGAAAAGGTAAAGTTATGGAAGGAGGTTAAGGATTATTCTGTATCCCTTGCATGAAAAAGCTTTGCTGGAGTTGCAGGAAGAAAAGCAAATCTGCCGGGAAATATTATATTATCTAGAGGTAAATTGGATGTTAACTGGGTCAAGCTCTACACAGCTGTAATTCTGCTGTAGGAACATCCAGGACACTGTGTCAGCACAGCAGCAAACACTGACTCTCTCACCCATACTAAGAGCTGCAGCTTCCCTGTGGGGCATGAGAAATGTGATCCTGCAAGAAACTGCCTGATCAGCCCATTTTAAAACACAAACAATGGAATAACTAACCAATTTCCAGTCCAAATAATTAAAATACTGTTTGGTGTTGTAGAACTCTATGAAAGAAACCACCTACAGGAATGCCAGTATTTACTGATGTTGCTTGTAAAAGTACAGATAGAGTAGTAACTCTTTCCTCACTTTAAATATGAAGAAAATAGTCCATGTGATACCTAATGGTAAGAGAGGACATTTTTTTCTTATATCAATACATAAGATAAAGCATGAATACTTACCAGACAAAATGTTATGCTCAGAGGCTTATTGGACTGAGTGGAAATAACTATTTTTCCACTTTTATTATATAGGAATATTGCATAATTTATAATAGAATTGTTTTGATGTGCCATTGCCAGCCTCACAAAGATTGCCTCCAATTTTCTCTTAGAATCATGGAATATAACACAATATTTCACGCTGGAAGAGACCCATAAGGATCAACAGGTCCATCTCCCTGCTCCTCAGAGGGCAACTTAAAAGTAAACCATATGACCAAGTGCATTCTCCAGATGCTCCCTGAGCGCTGAAAAGCTTGGTTCTTCATAATGCACCACAAGATGGTTTATGTTTTTAAAGATCAGCCATGTCCTGGACAGTGTATATCACTGCTCTTCAGCAGGGCACAGTCTGCAGAACTGGCAGGGTCAAACCCAGGGCCTATGGAAAGCCCTCATCCAAGTTCATTAGCAGTAAATTCTCCACTGGGTTTGACTGCTGAACTCGGCTCTACTGTTGGAAATTGAGAGTAATCCTACCACAGATAACCCCTTGTAAAGCAATGCTATCAAACCAAAGAGGGTTCATAAGTACTGTGGAGAATTCACTCCATGAGTAAAAAAAGATCATGGGGGACTCCAGCAGCTGTAATGTCTTTTGTTGCCAAAAGACATTTATTTTTTCTGCAAGAGAGGAGACTGCTTAAGAAAATGGAACTCAACAAACAAGTTAGGGCCAACTCAAAAGATGGACATGCAGTTACTGTTTTGGAGTTATCATCAAGTTCAAGATTGTGAATTAAACAGAAAAAGAGGGGTGTTCTTTGAATGATTAAACCTAGCTTAGATGACCCACGGTCTGTATCAAATGACTTACCAATTTCTAATGTAGTGAAGATAGACTGAAAACAAAAATGACAGCCTTATACACGAACACCTGTAGTGTGATGTTAGAGGAGAGATGGCCAATCTGATCAATGACAGTTAACGAAATACAGATCACATTGTACCTAAAATGTTGCAACTTTCTGTATATTGCTTTGCAGGAGTAACCATACTGTACTCTTAAGAAGTTTGATTCTACATTAAGAATAAAAATAAACATGTTAAAGCTTTCTAAGCATTAATAACCAAACCCATATTTTTTATTCATATGCTAGCAATGTTGACTATTAAAAACACTGAGCTTTGTGGGTCATTTCAAAAATCAACCAAAGGAAGTGCTGCTTTCTATTTCTAAAAGACATTTTATTTAGGGTATCTATGTAATCATTTAAGGATCTGATTGACACTGAAATACAGAGCTTAGAGTGCATTCGCTATTGAGTGCATCATTCTCATATAAAATGGAATTTGCCATGTATTCCAAAGAACCTAACCTATATATCTACCTGAGTGAAGGCAGAGACACACTCTTTTGCCTTTCAGGTACAGGCACCAATGCAATTTCCCCCTCCTCTCTTCTCAGTAGTCTCTCAGCTGTTTTGCCCTTCCCTGTCCAGGTACTCAGGGCTGCAATAACCCCTGGCTGTCTTGCTTTAGCCTAGTAAAAGTTCTTTGTTTGGTTTATATATATTTTCAGTGCTCCTAAGAAACTTGATGAAGGACAGATAGCAAAAGAGGCCAGACCACTAGTCAGTGTAAATTGGATAGCTCTGTGGATTTGAGTGAATTAAGACTAAACTGTACTGATTCACAAAATATGTTTTTCATGCTGGGACACTGTTCTTTGAAATTCTGTTGTGGCTGCACAGACTCTCCATTTTTTGATGCATATTTAAAAAGCAGTCATTTCTGGTTGCTGTGCATATTCATTTCAATATGTGTTTGAAGCCAAGGAGATCATCTGGATCCACAAATAAAATGCCTGGAGTCATTCATGTCCTCTCAAAAATACTACTGGTGTGACCAAAGGTGGAACCTACAATTTAGTTGTCAGGTTTTGTTAATGTGTCTATAAAGTAAAAATTATAGGCTGACAGCATCTTCTGTTGGGAAACTTGCCACTGAGATATTCTGAGGTCTCTTAAATAAAAATTGAGTGAGAAAAGTCCTGTTAATATGGTGGTGCTTTGGGGTAGATAGATTTCTTCTCAAATACTGCTCTTGAAGGGCAAATGCATATGTTAATATCCTGTTTCCAGAGGAGATGTATACATTTTTGGGGGAAGAAAAACGGTAGTTAAACACAGATACCACTTACACAGGGATCTTATTTATTCTCCATCATGAAGAATCTTGACATGAAACTTGAGGTCTTTCTAGATCTGCTACACTCTGCTTCTGGTTGTGGGAGGGAAGCACTTGGCAAATCACAGAGACAGTACTGTGAAAAAGGTCACCAAATTCCTTCCTCTCCTTAAAAATCTACCAAAATGTGCCTTATGCCAAAGCAAGTATTTACTAAGAAATACCATCAAGTTGCCTCAGCATGGTCCAAAGCTGTGCCCCTGCCAGCCCAGGACCTGCTCCCCTGCTGCACACATCACTCCTTGGGGGAGCATAAAAAGTTGCCTCCTGTAGTGCAGGAGTTCATGGGCTTCCTTCTACTCTGATAAAGAGCAGAGGGAAAAGGTTGCTCTTATAGAAATATTGTGTATATTTGCACAAACGTCTACATTACAGATATCTATAACTCCAGTTAAAAATTCTCTTCAGTGTGTCACTAAGAACACTTTATTTTGTCTGAATGTGTAAAATTATCAAAAGTGATTTTTTTTCCCCAAACTTAAAGGAAAAGGAGAGGGAAATTTACTTTATGAAGTTCAGTGCTGTGAAGTGCTAAAGACTTGCAGTTAATAATTAAAAGTCAAGCCCTTGTCAATAGACCCTTTTGTGTCGTCTCAGAGGTAAGATACAAGGCCTGGAGGGGATGGCGGAGTTCTGAACATGGAAAGAACATGATGGAGTAAATTCCTGTAGTCTTTAAATCCCACAGGAGCAATCTCATCTTTTTTAAACTGAAGCTGAGGCTAAGAGTATTCTTCAATCCATTTTTATCTCTACCACTTCTTTTCTCAACAACCCTGGGCTTCTAAGTCTCAAAATCAAATAAAATATCTCACTTGGGACGAGTGGTATTATGATCTCTCTGCAAATGCAAAAAACCTCCTCAAAACTACAGCAGTGAAAGGGACAGGACAGTAGCAAATACCTTGTATTATTATACCCTTTTCTCACTCCTATTTAGATATTCTGCTTTTACATTTTCCTCCTTTTTCTTTCATTCTTCAATTGACAGTTCTCCTTTTTTTTCTCCAGCCATCTGCTGCTTCTCTGTAGTTCTTATGTACATGACAAACTGCATCGCTGTTCTGAGTAAAACAGGATAAGCAAAGAGTTACAAGAAAAGTACATTACAGAAGCATGTTCACCTGGGGCCGCTGAGGGATAGAGAAGCTTCCTATATTACTTAGTGGTATTTAAGTACCTAAATACTTACAGAAGTCTACATGGTTTATTCATACACAGATTTTTCTAGGCAGTTCAGTATAACTAGTATCCAAACCACCCACAACTATGCAGCAAAACTCCACATCATTGTATAAACAAGTGTTCCATGAAAATCCTGAATCCTCAGGGCTTTGTGGGTTTCTTGTTATTTATTTATTTAAATGGCTTAACAAATGTACTCAGATGCCACAGTGAAAGGCAAGATATATGAAGCAAAGTAGAATGTACCCTGGAGACAACAGAACAGTTTAAGATCAGATGCAAATAATTAGCTAGAGATCAGCCTCTTCTTTCTAGACTGGAATACATCTGACCAAAGAGTAGCATTTACACGGAAGAAAATGTTTTCTGGACTACAGGCAGAAGGACAGAAAACTGTTTTTTCTATTTACCTTTTGGGGTTGAAACCTCTCAAGATGTACTTCTTTAAACTTTCACCCTGAGCCTCTCTGAGTTAGTCCATTTTTCTTGACGTCTGGGGAAGATCTTTCAAGAGCAAAACAGGAGAGAAAACACGTTTAATATGATCTCACAAGCTTAGCGAAAGGTAGGAATGCTATACTGCTCTGCTTTTCAAATGTTCAATTTTAAAATTTGCAAGATTTCGGTTTGGTAATTTCTGTCTCTGAGGCAAGAAGGGACAACTTCCCCTGAATTTTCTTAATTTTTTCTTAAAACACATTCTTAGAAAATTAGTGGTTTTTATCCAAATTGCAAAGTGAAACTCAATACAACCACAGAAAAATAAAGATTACACATATTCTCATAGTGATCAGAAAAAAAGTGGACACAAATAAGCAAATTGTACGGAATTTGAGATCACCCTTTAAGAAAAATAACGATCACCACATATTGATTCTTAGTATCTTACCTCATTTTGTGTCCCTTAAATGTTAACTTTGCAGTGGATAGGAGGATTTCATAGCACTATTGTTTCTGGGTAGGACTGTTGTGTTTTCTTTGTAGCTGGGTGAGCTGCACCCCATGTACCCAAAGCCCTGCAGTTTAAAGCCCTCACAGGCTCTGTCAGCACCAGCTCCAATCTCTGCACCACACATGGTCTTGGAACCCATCAGCTGTAACACAAAGCACTGCATTAGTTCCAAATTGCCCATGCAAACACAGAAGTAAAAGATTATGAGGGGAGCTTTATTAGGCTGAGCCTTGCACTGTTCTGCTTCCTTGACACTATCCACACATCTAAATACACCAGTCCATATCTAGATAAAGTGTATAAATGTGACCATATTCTGCTCAAAATCCATCCCACTGCCGACATAGGTGCCTATGCCTTTGTTCAAGAGTTACTAAGTTCACCCATTTCTTGTTATCTGTAGAGCTCAGCACAGGCAAGGAGAACACTCCCTGTGGTCATAAGCAAGACCAGGACTAAGCCAAAAAGTTTTTATATGAGCATCAAGGGTCTTTCACAAAAAGGGAAGCACCAAGATGTATCACACTTATCCTGGCCTGGAGGCTGGTGAAATATCTTAGCAAAGAGGCAAGAGAGCTTTCTTTTCTGCCTGGGGCCATTCAGGTTAGGCAAGAGAAGGCACCAGGAGGAAACAGACAGAAAAGGGATGGAACAGTATGTCAGTTGGATGGAAGAGTATGTCAATTGAAGTCCTGAAGAAAATGGGGACTAGGCATGCAAATTCAGACTCATAAGGAGTGCATTGATGGATAAACAAGCCGGCAGCACATGAATGAAAAGGATGGAGCAGAAATGAGTTGGGTTTTATATCAAGCTGTTGTGTGAACTATGTAGGAGCTGACTTCTAGGGCATCTGTAGCCCCAGGGACTTAGGGAAAGTAATGGTTCCTCTCTTAAGGTATTAAAACAACCTGTCTGGTACAACTCAACCTTCAGGCTCAAAAGAAATCTTTTTAATTGGGGTCTAGAGGCAACAGATGCTGTAGGAGAACAGAAAGATATCCCCTTCCACCAACAGTGACTCCATTGGCTTCACCAGCAGGTGCATCTATAGAATGGAGGTGACTCCAGTGGTGACTGAACCTTTTGACTGTGAGGCTGCCCTTCATGTCCAGAGTAGCCAGGGAAATGCCGCCACGCCATCGCAGGAGAAATGTGAGAGAGTTGGGGTGGTGAAGGAAGAAGAATAGTCTTAACAGAAAGCCTACCATAATCCCATCACCCAGGGGTTTAGGATACTCTTAGCCTCCTAAGTCCACCAACATGGGTTGAGAACACCATCCATGAGGAGGGAGGAAGCCCAGAGGTAGGCTTTATCACCCTGAAAGAAAATCTCCATAGGAACCTGTGGTAATTCCTATTCCTGGTGCTTGAGCCAAAAGATTTACCTTCCCATCTTACTGTTTCCTTCAATAGACAGACAGCATGGAAGAATTATTTACTGAGCAGAGACTAAAAAATGAAGTCGATAGTTACCCTTCTATTCCTAATCCCACCATTTGACTTAATCTATGGTATTTGCTAAATTACCAAATCCATCAGATTTATCCATGTATGAAATGGGGATAATACTAGTTTCATGAATGTAACACACTTTGAAAAACAGTTAACAAAATATGCAAAATAAACCTAATTTTTTATTTCTTAGCCTTTATAATCAAAAGAATAATTCACAATCAATAACTTATGCAACGACATGAACTCCTTTGCCTTTGAATGTTATTCACCCACAATCTATAATTTTTTTTTTTTTCTGAGTTATTTGTTATTCTACATTGGTTAAATAATTCCCATAAATATTTGATGGTTTATAGGCTGTTCATGAAAAGTTTATTCAGAATATTTATTATATAAAATGTAATGAATTGGATGTTTTTGGTATATCCAGTCTCTGCTTCCTGACTAAAGTCATGTAATTTGTTGAATCTGGTCTTTTATGTAAATTATTTTGCTTGTACATCAATTATATTTTCTGTACATATTCTTGCTTATAATGTAAGCTGGAGAACATCCCTAGCCATCAACTCCTTTACCCAAAAACAAATATAGTTTTAAATCATAAATGCAGATAAAGAAAACCTCCATTTGCATCTGATCTTACACTGTCTTATTCTTCATGTACAGAAGATGAAATGTACAAAGTTAAAATATATCCTGGTCTTTTTTTTAAATTTAAATTAAATTACCATTAACTCTTTCATATAAATGTAGTTTAACGTGATTAAAGAGAATACTCTGTGGATTTATATTTCCAAATGGATTAGCTATAGATCTCTTGGAGTTCATCAGGTATAAGAATGAAGTTGTAAAACAGTGATTTAAGTAAATGCAGGGAATACCAAGAGGATTAAAATGAGATCTCTAAGGTCAATAATATTGCAGTGTAGGTTTTATTATAACATTAAATCTTTTGAAATATTTACGGAGAAAAATATACTTTAGCTCTGAGACAAATTATCGAACACAGAAGTTTGAGTAAGCTATGATTTACATTTTCACTTACCTGAGGGAATCACTAATTGCTAGAAACTGTTCATTATTTAAGAGGTCTTCAAGTAAAATGAGAAACATGGAAAAATTCTGGGTGACAAGCAAGGTCGGTATTAAATATAGCTTTGTACTTCTGTTTTTGTTTTCTAAAAAAACTCCTGTAATAATATTTCAATGATAAAATAAATGCATTAAAATATTTTTATGCTGCAGTTTCATCTTAGTGTAAAACTATAGAATAGCCAGCAAAGTAATTAACTGTAAGGACATTTATATTTCTAATGCTCATAGTGTTTTGCAAGATTTTTTATTTTCTTTAACAAGACTTTAAAGCACATCAAGGAATAGCAATATCTCATGGGTCATAATCTCCAGAGTATCATCTTTCTGCATAGCTGCTTTTCTCACATCAGCATAGTTCTTTGAGGACAAATTTTATTTTTAGTCTCGTGAAAACCTCAGTTAACATCATTCAGGGTAATGGACAAATGGATAAGCTCTTTGGAGTCTTAGTCTAAAGTTTTTGTGAAGCATGCACATGTTTGTATGCCAACCTAAGTGTCTTTCTGCCCTCTCCCTTCAAACAGGCCTTCATCCTGATGCCTGAAGTTGGCTACCTGGTAACAGAGACTAGACAGGAGTAAGAAAATAAAGGTGGATATTTATTTGAAAGCTTTCAAAGGTACATCCTGGGGAGCCAGAGGCTGCTACTGCACCCAAGATGGATCCCCAAGATGGACGACAAGTCACGAGTTCTTGACAGAGTTATAGGTTTTGGTCAATTTTCATATCAACATAAATTCGCCAATTAAAACTTCAGCTACTGATGTAATTCTCCCCAGCCTGCCCTCCTTTCTCAAGATGTTGGTTTACACATTCTGGACCCAGGACCATCCAAGTGTCCTTGGAGAACGGGCCCAGAGAAGCTCGCTATGTCTGTCATAGTCTGAGAGAGCAGCAGCTAACAGGCTTCAAGGCACTTCAGAGTCACACACCAAGCACCACAGGATCTGAAAAATGTGAAAGGTAAAATGCAAGGCATCAAACCCTGTAATTGCTGTATTTGTACAAATACAGAAATTCACCTACACACAGAATTTCAGGTATGGGAAACTACTAAGTATCAGGGGTGAAAGTCTGAGAGCTGCTAAATATTCAGCTTTAAAATCTTTGTCTGAATATAAAAAATACTGCAAAAAAGTAGTTTTCCCTGATAAATTTTAGGCTCAGCTATATTTGGATTAGACCCTACAGTAACTGTAGTGTCAAAGATAGTGTATGCTAATTTAATTTAGTCCAAAGAAAGCTCCAAACATAACTTCCCATTTCAAGTGTTCATAACTTTTATCGAATTTATTATCTCAGAGTAAAATTAGTTTTCTCATCTCTCCAATTATATCTTAAACAAATCTGCATTCTTAGTCATATTTTTTAAATGACAAACAAAGATAAAAGACTGTTAACAGAAAGTATGGCTATGGATAAATGTCCAAATCTAACCTGTCCCACTAATTCTAAAATATAACAGACTTAAAAGGCATATTCTCTTGTATATTTTCTGCTGTTTTATATTCACTGACACAAGGGTACTCTTTATCAAGATGATGTTTCCTGAGGCATAATAAATGCTGGCAAGCTCAAAAGAAACAATGACTACAGAAAATACATATATTGATTGTTTCAGACAATAACACGAACATGCATTGTCTAATCTTTCTGCACTCTCATCCTCCCACACAAAGCAACATGGGCTAGAAAAAATCACTAGAAAATACAGAAACAAAATCTGCCACAGACATCTCAGTAGTTACGCATTTACTGGCAGTTTCACCTATAGGAAAACAAAGAACAGGAATTTCAGAAAGTTCCTAAATATAGCATTGACTTAATTGTGAAGCTACTGAAATAGTGTGTAAATGCCATTGACTTTGAAACCTACTGATGTGCTGTCTGTAGTAAGTATGCCTGTGGGACATCCTTAGATAGGGATAAATCATAAAATCACATTCTAGCAGTATGGAATGTTTTGTTTCTATTTGAGGTACAGCTCTTTGGCACCAGATAGAAGTCGCTACATCATGAATGTCCTGGCACTGTGATTAGCTTATGAAGGAATTGCATCATGAAACGCAAAAGGCATTTTCCCTGAATTTGGTCTCCTGTGCTTAAAAACAAAGCTGGTAAATCCAGCTGTATCTGGCAGTTCCCAGAGCAGTTGCTACATGCTAGTTGTAACTAGAGCATGAGACAGTTATGGATAAATAGCCTGCTGTGGATGATTTTGGAAAAAAAAATAAAATTGAACTGTTAAGAGGGTTTCCAAGGCTCAGAAGGTTTGGGATTTTAGAAACATAAAATCTTCCCAGCTGCTCTCAGTGGAATTCCACAGCTCCTCCTGCTGCTCACAGCAATACATTATTTAACACATGCAGAGGAGAAGCTTTTTGAGAAAAACAGGTTTTTACATAACAGATGCACAGCTTCCTCATATGTATTTTTCCTCAGATTACCACAGACAGCTTCTCACTAGCAAGGAACGACAGCACTGTCAAATTGAAAAAACTTTGCAGAGAGCCTCTTTGGCTGATCTCAGACTTCTCCACTTCTTTCTGGTCTTCAGTACATTCAAGTTTTTTATTTTTGTCTTCAGGTTTCCTATATATGGGTACTCATTCTATTCTGAATTACTATGTTCTACTGTATTTTCTGTGGGCCATTTGTCTCCTCTTTTTTAGGGCACCCATTTTAGTCTACAGCCCCTTTGGAACTTATTGTGTGTTGAGTAGAGGTTCTGATTTACAGTTCTGGCCGTTTTTGACTTTAAAAACCCTCCCAAAGTTGGTTTTCTTACTAGCTAACTGCTGTCTTACATCTTCATATTTAATGGGGTTTTTTTGGTTTTGTTTTGCTTTTTTTGGGTTTTGTTTTGGTTTGGTTTTTTTAATAGTTCAATCAGCTCTCCACTGGATATTAGAGGTTATGACAGAGAACTTAAGTGTTCAAAAATCAAATCTGTTGATAACAGAAGTCACAAGTTTGGCTGTGTGCATTTAAAACTCTAGTAAGTGGACTTTTGCAGATAGCTCCTTTAAAGAGCAAGAGACTGGCAAGCAGCATTTACCCTGCAAAGCTCCACAGGGCACTGTGTTGCAGCAGGAAACCTCAGCAATAGTGATCCACACCTTGAATAATCCACCCCAGGCTACAGGGGATTAGGCTGTGGACAGTTCATGGAGCTTGTTGATAGAAACGTTTTTTTTAGAATACTGGACATAAATGGAGTCAAAGCACTAAAAAGCAACCATGAAGAAACAGAAAGATTAGATTGTTGGACATGTGGTAGGAGACTAGTGGACACATCTAATTTGCTACTCAAAAGGGAAAAATAAAAAGAAAACCATTTATCAGCAATGTATATGTCATTACTTAAAAAGCAAACCAAAGAAATATTTTAAAGTAAGGGACTGAATCAACACCTATCTATATCCGATTGCATAGCATTACTGTAGTATTTTAGCCAATAGCAACCGGGCACATATGAAATTAACTCTGAATTGCATTTCAGTGCAGCCATGTTTGTGCCATTTCTGTAAGAACAGTTCTGTGCAATGGCAGAACAGTTTAAATCCTGGGGTTTACTTTATGGCTGGACCTGCTGATAAAGGAGGCTTGGAGCTTTAAGAGTTAATTGCTGATCACAGGTATTGCTAAATTTTGCAGCTGCTTGCTAGATATTGCTTGCTTAACATTTATGCTGGTTTAACATTTACTGTGTTTGACAAGCAGTAAAGAAAGATGTAAGGGAGGATGCAGGGCCATTGATACAGAGAAGAAACCATGACCAAAGATCCTGCTTTCGGACCCCAGAGCCTGCCCGAGCCAGGAAGAATCAGGCTTGTGGTTTTGGCCAGGGGAAGCTAACCTGGGACACCTGCCCAGAAGGAGAGTTCAAAGAGAGCCACCGGGATGAAGATCCCTTAGTGCAACCACCCAGAGACCCCGAACTGCAACCACCAGGAGGCCCTGCGCAAGCGCGGGCACATGGAAATTACTTTTGAGTGCCTTATAATACAAAGCAGGGATAGGTCATGAATATGTGTAGGCGTATTGTGTAACTTGATACACACGTAACTGTTTAGAGGATATATACGGAGACAAAGGCTGCTGAAGGCACGCATGTCTTTGGAGGAGCGATCCCCCATGCACCCAGCGCTGCAACAAACATACCTACTTTACAACTCACGAGTTGTGGAGATTTTCTGTGTATCACTGCCACAGAGAATGTCTCTGCCACCACTGAGATTTGCGAGTTAGATAGGGAGAGAACAGAGGAACAAAGAAAAAAAGTGTAGACCATAGCCACTGGCTCAAAGGAGGCTATACCTGCTTGAAGAGGACGCTGAGGAAAGCAGTGGCACGGGGCTCAAAGCTAGAGGTACAGACTGGCACCGTGGTAGGCAGCAGATGTACATTAGCACCCTCTTTTCCTACCATTGATGCAGCGGTTTTTATTGGTTAATTGTAATTTGGCTTGTTCCATGTACCCTTGTTTGGACCCTGTATACTCTCCCTGTCAATTATCTGTCCCCTCCCCTGGTCGAGTGAGAGGTTCCCTCTCTCTCTCCTGTCATTCTCCTTTCATCCCTGCCCCAAGTTCTGGAAAGGTCTCTGTCATTTCGTTATGCATTGGCCTTCACAGGTGTAACCCCCTCCCCTGTTTTCCCGTTCGCTGTGTAACCTGTCCCTCACCCCTGGACCACACCCTTGGGCTTTCCCAATTGGTCATGTTTGTGCCTCCACCCCTGGGGTCTGAGGGATAGAAAACCCCCTGTCACCTGTGTTTTGGGGTCACTCGGAGCAGAGCATAGGAGGCTCGATCCTTCTATGTGAAACTCCTGGTGGCCTGACTCAGTCTCTCCCCATCAGCTGAATAAATCTTAGTTGGTATGCAGAGCTGCTGAGTCCTCCCTGCTTGGCTTCTCCTCGCGGTGGTCACCTGCTCGTTACGCTGCTATCGGCTCTGCTCGCTGTGGCTGCGATCGGGCTCTGGGGATCAGAGAAGGTCCCCAGAGAGATTGCCTTCGACCGGCGCAGTCACAGCACCCCGGGCAGTAGAGTTATTAGCGATAACCATCACAAGGTGAAGAGGTGGTTGGACCCACTGGTGGGCAAGAAGAAAGGCAAAAAGAAAAGGGAATTAATCCAGCAAAAGTTACAACTCTCCACCTTCAAAAGCTCAGGGCCATCCTCCAACTCCACCTCTGCTAATTTTTCCCAGATCACGTTCCTGTCAATGTTTCCCATCCCCCTATACTATCTTTTGCTGAGATCTCACTCTGCTGCAGCACTAAGCTTTCCTTTCATGGGACTTTTTACTCATCTTGGCCATAACTAAGAATGAATTTGGATTCATGTCTGCTTACAACACAGAAAAGGCCTGACCCAACTTTTATGTAGCCACAGAAATGAATCACCAACCTCTGTTGGTTCCCAAATATTACTACAGTGTGTACTGTAAGAAATCCTAGGGAGATCAGACATAGATGGCTCACACAGTACAAACCACCTAATTGCTGAGCAACCCAAGGCGCTGGGTAAGCAGTATCCCTGGTCAGCACCTCCTCATTACTAATCGGAAAAATTACTTGTGGTAAGGAGCCATTCCTTTTGTTTAATTTTTGGCTTTTATCTTTAGCTCAAGTTTTCATCACCCTTTTTTTCAGCCACAGCCTCTGGATTTCCAACTCTATGGCTGTAAATCTATACGAAACAGAATATTGGAGACAGGCTACCAAAAAAAAAAAAGGGAATCCTTGATAACCAGCATTCCCTAGAGTTATTACAGAAGTTATATGCACTGCTAGCTTTTTAGTAAGAATATATATTTTTTTTTTATTATATAAGAAAACTCCAGAGAGAAAGATCCAAGTTGAAGCCAGACAGACTGGCAATCTTGTAGTTTCTTATTGCTGGTAAACAACACATATTCTGAAATCCAACAGGTTAAATCAGAGCAAGAGGGGTCATTAAGGATCAGTGATTAGTGTTGGTTCTTTTATCTAAATAAATGGCTGGAAAAAAATAATGGACTCAGAGGTAGCTCTTTGGCTCAAGCCTTCATGACCATCACTGTAAAAGTCGTACTGACCATTACTTACTACATGCTCAGATTATTTTAAAGGGACAAAAGCACAGAAAACTATATAGGAAGCAAGCAGAGTTTCCCTCAAGCTCTATCACTTTTAATTTTTCAGGCAGGATCAAATTGGTTGGCATCTCTTTGCAAAAGGTGACAAAGGCTATTCCTGACAACAACTTGCATGCACACATGGGTTCATGGAGAGAGGATGCTGCTAAGCATCTCTCATGTCAAATCAAGCATGCAAGTCCTGGTTGGGGAGTAATCAGGAATGAGGACAGAACCTCAGAAACTGGCAATAGATATTTCATCAAGTGCAATATGCCACAGTAATTTCAGTGGAAGTTGCACTGCTGTTAATGATAGCAAAATTATGTAGGTAGTTTTGACTTAAACACATCATATGGAATTGAACCAATCCCTGCAAAAACACTGAGTATGTCAGTGTTTGGTGGGTAGAGTCTGTGGAAATTTCTTCAATGTCAATTTTCAGGAAGAAAATATACTCTGAAACATTCGTTCAAACAGGCCTTCTCAGCTGATTTAAGCTACAACATGTTTTTACTTCCACAAGTCAAAATATCTTTTCATTGGAAGAAATCTCTGCTACTTCACATGCATTACAACACAGTTGGTGCAACCTGAGAGATGTCACAATACAGTGCTGTGCCATATTCCAAGGTTGGGCTTTTTTGTTCTTCCATGAATATGAGACAGACAGTTTATTCCAGCATGAAATTGGTTAACTCACACCACAGCTGAGAGCTCGACCACACAGACACAGAAACTCTGCCTAATTTTTTTGTTCTGTATATCACCCTGTAAAATAATAAGGCCAAAGTCACACCGTATTCCCTAACTCCCCATCATTTTATTATTTCCCCCATTTTTATTTACAGGCCCAGATCAATGGCTTCCTATAAATTCTTCAGTGGCAGTGTTCTCCATACACTGTAGTCTTGCAATCCACCACATGGTCAAAAAATACTAGGGATTCATTTACCAGCTTTTAAGAGTATTTTGAGTACTTTGAAGAGTACTCAAAATAAATTAAAAAGGCTTTGTAAGCCAAAAAAGAAATTATCACTTTAAGAATATTCATAATTTCCAAGGTGTTTTGCCATTTTGCATCTTGCTTAGTTTTAAAGTAAGTCTCATTATTCACAGTTATATTTACTAGTCTACTGGACTTTTGTCTGGAATGTGCATAGTTTGTCCTTTAAAATATGGTGTGTCACATAACTCACTTTATTCTTTATATATATAAAGAAAATATTCCAAGAATGTTATTTCCCTAAATAGTACATGGAAGTCCTTTTAATTCACCCTTGAAAACAACAACTAAATGAGTAATAGACATTTATCTATTACAATGTATTCATTTTTTGTATTGTGCCTAAAGGATATTTGTGTCATGAAGGCTCCTATGTACTTCTAAAACAGAGCACCAATTTTATAAAGTATAGCTTTAATATTACTTGATTTTAATCTAAATTGTTAATAATTAACATAATTGAACTAATAATCTAAAGTCCAAAATGCCACAAGTGTAAAGCAACAAGCTACCTCGACAAAGAGTGTCTAGATAATTGCAAGTGCTAATCTAAATCCAAGATGAGACAGAAACGTTTTCTAAATACTTGCATCAAATGCCTCTTTAGCAAGGAGAATGATCATCTGATATTATCCTCACCTATTTTGACACATTTAATTTTACAGTCCTTTTGATTCTTATAGTCTTTCTTCGTCTGCAGATAGCCTGTTGGATGTGGGTAATTACTCTGAGTGTTAACAAGTTTTTCCTGATACAAAAATCTATAATGACAAAGAAAATAATTCTGAGGTATCCTGATCCAGTGGATTTGGAATGACTATATAATCATATATAAACCTCTATCATGATAAATTTATAGAGTCAGCCTGATAGGAGTTTCTATGGAAAAAGAGAGAAGAGAAGACGTTAATTTCTTCAGGGATTCACGTGTTAAAAATCTGAAGTATCCATTTTAACAGTTATGCCAACATCACCAGGCAACATAAAATCTGTCTTCCAGTTACCAGAACAGTAAAAATTTTGAGCAGAATCCAACTGCAGGAGAACTGAAAAAAGGGGGAGGCCCTCAGGAGTTGCCAGTTGCCTGGGAGAAGCAAGCTGAGGTGTGCCAAGTTGCTGGCCAGGTCAAACAGAGAAAGCCCACTCCCAACACAGCAACACCTCCTCCATTGCTTTCTTTAAGCAAACAAGATGGGGAAAATATGCTTTTCCATATCCCTGGAGCAGTTTTTATCGGGGACCAGAGAAGGAGACAGATCTGGAGCATTCACTTTAGAAGAGTTGCTTTCCAGTGTTGAAGAGAAATCAGAAATGACAAGATTAAACTCAATCATTCCACCTATTTCTACTCAAGCAAGATTTCATTAGAGATCTCTAGACTCCTCTGCAGATACTAACTCTGAGAAATCCTACTAATTTTAGCAGATCTGCTTCCTAGAACACCAGTTACATCTTGCCAGGTGTACCAGATCAATGTACACATTCCACTGTCATTCACAGAAAATCAATACATCCCAGTGTGTGAAGCTGGGAGTCAGCAGAAGCAGAGTCAACTATATCTACTTTATTTGTTGAGCATCAAGGTCAGAAGCCTGAGGAAGAAAAAAATATTTCTCTCTTTCATAAGTGAAAAACTTTAAAAATGTGAGGGCACCTAGCACGGAATATAGAAGATTTCACACAAAACAGTAGGACTTTTGTATTTTCCGTGAAAGAAAAAACAAAAATTAAGACCTACGTGCATCAGTGGGCTTTTTGGAAGCATTTTTTTAAATGGCAAGTGAGAAGTATTAAAGCAAGAGCAAAAGTATCTGTGTATTTTATTTTTAAGAAGGAGCTACACATTTTGCAGGCAAACCTGAATTTATAAAAGTTGAGGGGAGAGAGTGAAATATTCCATTATCATAAATGGCAGACTGTAAAAAAATAATAGGTAAAAGGTCTCTGGAGCAGTAAAGTGAAATGGGTAACAGCAGCTTGTAAGGGACAACAAAGTACAACTGGAACCACCTAAGAAGCAATACCCAAAAGGCGCCTGAAGGGGAACAGAACAGACTCCATCTTCCTTCTCTGAAAAATCCAACTTGGTGTTATATCACCCATGCTGACCCTACTGCCAACTGCCATTAAACACTGAAGCTGAAAGTGATCCTTCTGCTCTTTTCCCACATTTTCTAACTATTGTTTTCCTGTCCTCATTTCCATCATGCTACAGAGCAGCATTTTTCTGAGCCAATCCTTAGTGCCAGTTCAAATTAAGGATTTTTCATTGTCTGTGAATTAACCCAGAAATCTCTGCTGCCAGTCTTGCCCTGATTGGATGTGGAAAAGGAGTTAAGACAATATATCTTGGTGGAGCTATACAAGATTTAATGTACAATGTTCATTTGGGTGTTTTCTTTAATTTGTTTTGGATCAGGACAGGGCATTTTGATTGGCAGGGTGCATTTTGATTGTCTTGTTTCCCTTGCAAGGATTTTATTTTCACAACCTTCTTTCATCTGCTCCAAACCCCCTGCATTTAGATCAGCTTGGCTTGCATTTTTAAGGGTAGTTCACTTGGGTTGGGTTACTCTGAACACACATTTGGTTATAGTCTACTGAGAAATAGTGTGAGTAATTTACTCCTTCTGAGTTATCATTTGTTAAAGAGAATCCAAGCCTGGAAGCGTTTTACCTTGAAAACATTGTAGATAGCTGTGGAACAGACAGCATTGTCTTTTCAAATGGTCACTGGCTATGGGTGCTGTTGTGTGCCAGATACCCAAGTCAGGAACTTTTCCATCTAGGAAAGGTCATTCCTGCCTGTGCATATTTTACAGTAATGGAGAAATGTGAACCACAAGAGAGTTTGTGCAGAGTGTGTCAGCAAGTAAGAATGGGAATATTTTTATGGATGTGGAACCCAATATCGTTCTCATATGATGTGAAAAATGTAAAAGCTTTCAAGGCAGGATTTGTCTTGGCATGACCTTGATCTTAAAACATCTATATACTACACACACATCAGTAAGGCATTCAGTCTGTACTTTCCAAAATTTCCCTTAGCATTATTTTATATTTACTCAACTTTTTATCTTTCTAGACTACCAAAAATCTTTCTACTTTCAATTATTTTTTGCAAGTTCTCACCACTATTTCTTTTCTTTGGCAATACATTTCATCCAAAATCCTCAAATGAGAGTTGCTGGTTCCTGGTAATTTATGTAATTTGGCTTTCTCAAATTATCCGCTGCCTTACTCATCCTTTAAAAAAAGAAAAAACAAAGCAAAAAAGGAAAAAGAAAAAAAAAACTGAAAAGAAAAAAAAGGAAAAAGAAAAGACAATAGAAAAAAAGAAGAAAGAAAAAAGGTTCTGTCAATATGATATTCTAGTGACTTACATGAGTTATGTTGAAACACAGGGTCACGTGCAGCTGTGCTATTGCACAAGTATAGCTGCAAAAATGACAGTGTCCTGGTCTTTACCCCCTGATATGTACAATGTTAATTTAGTTGTGTAAATGCAGGAGAGGAGGGGAAAAAAAAAAGAAAAAAAAAGAAAAAGGCAACAGCTTTAATGTTTCTTAACGCCTTCTTGTACATCCATACCTGGCAATGCAAATATTTCTCACTCTTTCAACAATAACTACTATGGTAAAACTCTCATTGACTTCTCCATTACCCTGAACTTTTTGCTTTAATTTTTTTGTGCAGGCTACAAAAATAACAGACAAACATACAAATAAATGGGCACCTTGTCTTTAATATTTTTGAGCAATTACTTATTCTTGTGTATATTGGACTGGTGGTCTTTCACTTAGATCTATCAAACACAGCTCTTTCCCTAAGCCTAGTTTAATAAATTATACTTGGTATAATGGATCGTAGACAGCAATTTTTGGTCCTAAGTGATTGTTTTCAACAGCAATCATCTTGCATCATGAATAGATAGAAGCGCTGATTTATTTTGTGTTAATTTGGGTGAAGAGTTCTCTGTCCTTTGAACCGCCACCTGGAGGTAACTGTTCCTTTGAACTGCATGGGCAGCACTGGGGAAGCAGACACTTCAGATAAGGGGCTGGACTTGGAGAGGGAGAACACAAGCTATGGGTGAACACTAAGGACATGAGTCCAGAACTACTGCTTTCTCTTTATTATTTAATAGTGACTCATGAGGTTTTTCTGGCATGCTGATGTGATGCAAGAGGAGTGACTGATGGACCAGGACAGGCCCCTTGGTGAGCAGTCTTTCGTTTCTCCAACATATCTGTGAGATGAGATTAATTAAAAATCTTCCCCTTACAAGTGTCTTCATCTGTAGAGTGCCCTCATTGAACCTTTTGGTCTTTAACACCTAAGGAGATTAATGGGAAAGGGTATGAGAGAAAACGGATTTAGGTGCCAAGCGTGTTCTTCTGCACTCAATTACATATCTTATTCTCAGTTTATGCAGTTTTTGACTCTTCAAATGTCAGCATCGACATACACTTCTGGATGACAACCCCCCAGTAGCTGGAAATGTGTTCTTATCTGGATGAAAAAGCATTTCACATTTAACTTGCTAAGAAATGTTCATTTCTAAGTGAGGACAAGTCAATCTAACTCATATTTGTCACTGTCAGGCTTGATTGCAGTTATTCACACCATGTGATGTGGAACATAAAGAGAAGCTGCAGGTTCTAGCTAATATGCAGTACATCTGCCTCCCTTTGCCATGGCTCAAATAGAACCATGACCAGGTTTTTTTTAGGCTTTTGTCCTAAGTTTCAAGTCCATGAATGGACTAAGGCCCAATAACACTAGAAGCTGAACACCAAGTTGTGAACTAACCCAATTAGTTTCATCTAGAATAATGCAGAAAATGAAATTCATTCTCATAATCAGTGTCCAGAAGGAAATAAAATTAGCTGAGAATCTAGATGTATTTGGGAAATGTTTCAGTATTCTTTGTTGGGAAAACTTTTTCATCATAACAGATGTGAATAGACCTGATATATTCTTTGACAAATGTCTTTCAGACCTTTCAGAGTCCCCAACATGATCTTAGTTCTACTTCCTGTTAAAGAAAAATTCTCCCATTGATTTTTACCTAGAAATCCCTTGGATAAATGGGAATAAACAGCATAATAAAAATGCAATATATGTAGTTTTTGATCTCTATGACATTAAATTTGCAACCACCATCACAGAGAAAAGCCAAACTAATGAAGGCACTAACAGGGAATCTTCGCATATGGTTTCAGGATAAGCTTCAGCATGGAATATTTTCCCATTAAGATGTCAGCTATATCTTCCACCTAATCAGTACACATGACCACTATTCTTTCTTAACAATAATTTTGAGGTTTTATCTGTATAGCTTTATGTTCAACATAAAGTTAACATGAAAATACATTCAAGACTTACTAATATTTTCTGCCAGAAAATTAAGGTAGTCAACAGGGAAAAATAGCCTTATATCAGGTGCTAATTACCTTCTAGTCTTTGTTTAATGTCATGAAAGGTCCTTATAAGTTTTTGATCTATTATTGATTTTGATGTTAACAAAAGTCTGTGGGCAATATGCCCTCAACATCTTTTAATGGCAACTACATCATTGGTACTTTGTTACCAACATTATTTAGGTTTACAATATGCAACAGGTAAAGGAAAAAAAAAATATTTTTTTTTTTTTTTAAGCCTGGAAAAATAGTGGTAATGTCAAATGCCAAAATATTGATTGTGTGAGAATCCTGGCTAAATATTAAATCTCTGCTGGTAGTGCTGGTAGTTTCAGTGGAAGCCCTGAAACCTTCAACAAAGCTGACCAAACTGCATGGCAAATAAATGCATATAGGGCTGCTTTCTAAATTGTACTGCTCAAATGCACAGCCTAGACCTCATGCTTCACAGGCACAGATAAAGGGAAATAAAGAACAGGTTCTTTTGACTTTCCTCCTCCTGGACACCATTCAGAACATAACAATGACAAAATATACTGTGGAAAAAATGTCCTTTTTTTTTGCAACAATGGCTTAATAAAGATGTGAGAAAGACATAACAGGATATATTTTTCTGCTTGATATCTCCAAGTCATTCCATTTTGAGGTTGCACAGCTCCTTGTGGTACCACTCCAGCACTCTCCATCTGTATTACCTTGTCCTTCAGTGTCTGTGTGGCAGATGGTGCACTCCCACCTTGGGAATCTGCAGCTCAAAGCAGAGGCATAACAAGATCAAAAGTCTGCATGCAACACACTATAACGTGGCTATGAGCAGCACTGAGAGAAAAGGCTGTGAAAACAACCATCCTTCGTGTATTTATAATAATTAAAACCACATAGCAGTGTATTTAGTTACATTATGTGAAGGGACCAGTCTTCATGGAGTACTCACTTTGGCATGTTAATTAGAAAAATGGTAAATTTTGAAAAATAATTATTTATTTTTCCAGCATTACTTCTAATAAAAATAATAATGGAAATGATTGGTTCACAGTGAAAACTTTCTCATCATTAAAAAATACAGATATAATATATACACATTATACAGAGCAGAAATGTTTTTATAAGCCCTGTTTATTGAATTTTTAAAATTCTTTTAACCAAAAGAAGCAAGCTTCAGATCTGTTTCATACCATAACAAAAGCACTTGCTAGATCTTTGTTGAAAGCCCACTAATTTTAATATGACAATTTTATTGATTAATTGACAGAGCCAAAGAGTGACTGTATTTTCAGTTTGGGTCTAACAGTGTGGTAGCTCTCAGTATCTGTTCTCCATCACACCAGTTAATAAATAAAGACTTTGATCCCATCAAAATGAAGAGTAAATCTTCCACTATTTAGTCCAGAGATACACATTACATATATTTTCTGAAGAAAGAAACAGAATCTGCATCTAGTCTACAGCTTCTTAAAACAATAACTGAAAACACAATCTAAAGCATGAATTTAATCTCTTGAGCACCATCTAATGACCAAATTGTAAAATGACCAAGAAGTACATGGGCAGCTGTATTAAAAAAGGAGGAACTTTTTGACTCAAGTTGGTCCAGAATTTCCATCAGAGGTTTTAATGAAAGGTGTTTTTTGCTGAAGTGTAAAACTCCATGAATAGCATCCATTTTGACAAAATTGCTGAGGAAGTTCTTTATGAAAACGACACCTATAAAAGCTAACATTTTCTTTTCAGGAGAGTTTGGTTTTTTTTTTTCCACATAACCAAAGAAGTACTTAGATGATTAAAAAGCCTTATTGTTTTTAATTTTCCCCTGAAAGAGGAAAAAAAGACTATTTCCTGACCAGTTGCAAGTAAGTGTCCTCATTCAATATTTCCAAACCTTCCCTTGAACTACAGTTGCAAAGTCAAATTCAGGTATATTACTGTCAGCATAGGATTTTGCATTTATAAACAGTCCAAGCACATAAATAGATAAACAAATGAAATTACAAGTCTGTCCAAAATTCAAATTATTTAAGCATAAGGTAAATAAATCAGCATTTCCAAAACACACATATGATGATTAGTAGGAAGTTAGTATTAAGACTTCTTCTATTGGGCATGTATAAATCCTTTATGTACTTAGAGATGTCAATCCTAAACAAAAGATTAATTGAAGTTCAGGAAGGAAAAGGAAAAAAGCGATATAAAGTGGGAAATAAGGAAAATAAGAAAGGGCAGAAAAGGATGTACATCAGAGAAAAAGAAAATAGATGGATAGAACAACAAAGTCATTCTGCTGAAGGACAGCAAAGGAGGCACTGCCACAGAAGGTTGGATAAGAGGCATATCATATATATTTTGGAATTTTTAGGCTGCAATTGAAAGCCTAAGATGTTCAAAGCACAAAAAGACCAAACTGAGGCACAGATGGGGTACTCAACATGGGCTAAATATAGAAAGATAATCTTCCTAATAGCCTTAGAGATGTTCCAAAGGGTGGTTTATTTCAGGTCAGGAAAGAACATTTCTTAAGGTAATCTTTTGGTGGTGCCCACTTAACTGCACTTTGATTCACATTGTGCAGCATCTCAGAGCACACAAACTGCAGCTCTTTTGGATGAACTAACGGAACAGATGCTGCAGTGCTTTGAAGTTAAAGACATAGAAGCCTCTAGGTCTGATTCTGCAAGAGCTGTACCAGCTTGGATTCCACCTCAGCAAAGGGGTGCCAGGAAATTCAGGCTTTTCAGTAGACTACCACAGGCTCAGAAAATCCTGCAGAAACAGCCTTTCACACCACTGTCATCAGGAGTCAGTGCTCCAGGCACAGCTGCACCGGAGACTTACTGTTGCAAAAAAGATTAGAGCTAACTCCTGGAAAAGTCCTCATTCTTAAAACATTTGGATGTTTTCCAGTCAGTATTGGTGGCAGCTCTCTAAAAAAAAGACACCTGTCACATTTTTACAAAAAAACCCCAACACTCCAAAAGCAAGTATTTGCAGAGCAGCTCTGGATGGCCGCTCTCGTTTGAGCGCAGTGCATCCTGGCAGGAGGCAGCATTCCCCTCTCAGCAGCCGGCTGAGATGATGAGCTGCCTTTCCCAGCCAGGAGCTCAGCTTTATGAATGCCACTTTCACTCCAAATATTGGTGGCCATCAGCCCAGTTCTCATGCCAATGCAAAAGTTGTTTTTAAGCGAGTGGGATGAAACTAGGTAAAATAAGGGCTTGATTTACAATCAGCTTTCGACCCAGCTTCACCCACTGCCTGTGTGGCACGCAGGGCTCGCCTCAGCAGGTGTGAGCAGCCAGGAGCACTTGTGTGGGTAGGTTTGGGCAGCGGGAGAGGCCTCCCTGAAAAGCAGGTGCTAATTGATGGGTGTTAGTGCAGACACTTGGGGCAGAATGGCTCAGTGTTCTGCTCTCCTGGCGTACAGCGAGCGGGAGCGGGCGGCAGCCACCACCAAGCACTTCATAAAAACACCACTCCGTCCATCACGAGGGCCCCGAGACCACAATCAGCCTGGACTGAGGGGCACTGGCTGAGCTGTGGTGGGAAGTTTGCACAGCACCTGTCTGTGTTATATCTGGCATGGGTCCCCACGGGCTGGCCCCATCCCTCATAAACAGACAACAAAGAAAGTTCATATAGACTTTTATATTTTTTAATATATATAGGTTGTGTCCAAGGACAAGTGGGTATTTGGGCTAGCTCTGATTTCCCACTTTTGTCTGTCTGAATGTGTCTCCTGCCTCCTGTAAGCACACAGGGCTCTGCCACTCACCCAGCAAACCTGTCCCAATGGGAATGATGGTGGGTGCTGCTGCTACTGGTTCAGAGGCTCTTCCAGCCAGGTGCACACAGGGAGCCAGGCTGCCCCTGCAGCTGAGGTGCGGGAAGGCTGGGAAGGCTGCACAGCCTGGTGCTCTTAGCCAAGGCTCCTCAAGTCTTCCCTGGAGCATTCCAAATCTGACCTCAGGGTGCCAGAAAGGGACAATAAAAGAGGAGAGACACACACATGAAGATGATCTCTTTCAAGCCAATGTTTTGTATGAGATCTGTTTCTTTTCCTCTCGCTTTTTCAAACATTGTCCAAATATCTGTCAAAAGGTATGGGGAGGGTTTGAGATGACCTGCACAGAGGAGAGGGTGTGCATTCACTTCTGAAAGTGTTGACATGCTGCAAATCAGAAGAGAGATGTCCCACTGTGAAAACTTTTCCTCCTTAACTTCAAAGCTTTCCTGGCAGTGGGAGCCCTGATTCCAAATAGGACCAGCTTGCTACTGTCCAGGGTAAGGGGGGTTTGAGACCACACAGAGACAAATCTCCAATGATTCTACTTCCTCCAGATCTTGGCTGACTCCTAATGCTCTTGGATAGGCTTTTCAGCTCCACTGCACAAGAGTGGGAGTGCCACAGCCATTCCCGTTGTGTCCAGGATTCCAACACCTCTGCTGAAGCAGACGAGTCCCCTGGTCTTACACTGACTGACACAGAGACAGCTCCAGTGCCTCAGCACTGGGCTAACCTAGTTATTCACCATGGAGAAATGACAACCTGGGAGGCTCTCAGACTCCACTATAGTTAATATTTGAAAAAGTTTTTGAGCAGCTCAGAAGACTGAGTTTCTCAGAAAAACTGCCCCTGACAGTTCAGTAACATTTGCATTATATTTAGATCTGCTTAGTCCTGGAAGCATTCTCCTAAGGCATGAAAATAGAGGGAGACTAAGTGAGCAAGAAAAATGTATTTATCAGAGGTTATGCTTTAGGAACAGGGATTTCGGTATCTCAGTCAAATCTGTCACTTAACTTAGTATTTCTGTCCAGAACACAAATAGAGAAAGTACCAAACATATCAGCTCTACCATCCTTTCAGCATCTAATCATAAGAAAAATCAAGTCTGTTTGTCCCTCAGGCAACTCCTTGAAGAAGAAAACGAATGCTAAGAAAAAATAAATCTATCTTTTAGCTGTGCTTATTTAAAGTCATTGCATGAAGCATATAATGGAGTAAAGCATCACACCAGTATTTTTTGATGCAACTCCCAAAGATTTACAGAGCCATTACTTCAACAATTACAAAAAAGCTGTGAGAGAATAGAAGTAAATCTTGCAGCATGATGCATATTTTCCATGGTGGATGGCAGGCATGTTCCTGTACATCCAGGGGTTCTGCCAGGCCTTTTTTCTCCAGGTTTCAGTTATGTTGCATACAATGTCAGGGGAGCAATATGAGAATGTCTTAGCAAGATAATAATAGGACCCATGAAGTTCAACAGCTTGTGTCATTAAAATTACAGTGACACATTGAAATGTTCCTAAAAATTTGATAGTATTTGGCATGACATTTTTTTCTCCTGTACTGCAACATGAACTACACAGCAAGTAAATGAGATGGTCCCTGATGACTGCAGCTAAAAGTTTCATGCCAAAACCTGACCTGTATTTTTTGAATCTGACACAAAAAAGAAAAAAAAAATTAAAATATTATAGAAGTACTCATACAACAAGGAAAGGGGAAAGGCAGTGTTCAGCTGTTAAACAGCCAGCTTGCACAAAAGACCAGTGTGAAAATCAAGACTAATCTCCCCATGCAACATACACTGTATTTTCAAAAGTCAGGTGCTCAGGTCTCTACACTGCCATGTGCATTAGAAAGAGTATTTGTAATGTGTTGTAAAGCTAACAAGCTTAGTTAAGCAGAGGTGTGTGGTCTCTCAAAGTGTATTCCCAGGGTCTAACTGCCCTCCTCAAGAAACTCATTTATCACTGTGATGGTTTCACCTCATTTGAAGCCAAGTTATTGTCACCCTTAAAATAGTGTACCTTGACAGGAAAAAATGAAATTAATGTGAAAAGTTATACAGTCATCACACTCTGGAGTCAAAATATAGACTATCATATCAAAACTTATAGCAGATGAAAACATTTTCTGTGGATATATTTAGGTGGCATTTGCTTGTACCACAGACTTGTTTTCCTTTCCTTTCATTTTTCCTTTCCATGTATTTAGGTGACGTGCATGTGGAATAATACATGTCCTGTGGTTCTCTGTCATTAAAGGGAGGCGTACATGCTCCATAGCTGCCTCAGTATTGCAGCCCAGGCTCTTAAAATGTTAAGGAAGGCTGAGAAACGTGCAGATGGATTTAATAGGGAGCAACCATTTAGATGATTGGTCACTCCCTAGTGCACAGTTTTATTTCAGGTGTTGTGAGTGTGCTTAATCTTGTGCTGTGCTATTCCACAACTGATGTTTGCACTCTGGAGTCTCTTAAATCTTTCTCTTCAATCCCTCATCCTCAAAAGTCATCAAGGAACCAGGGTGGACTATACTAATGAAGTTTCAAGGGGAGATGTTTCCAAGCTAAACTACAATCTCCCTTAAGAAGAGGAGGTTTCAGATATACATTTTCAAAACTGTGCAACATATATGGTATGCTCTGAAGGACCTGTGTAGGAACTTTTTTTTTTTTTGCTTTTGCCATTTTGCTGTCATCCTTTGGCCTAAGGATCTGCAGAATTTATTTTGAAGGTTTTGGATTGTTGTAAATTTCCTAGCTGGTTTGAATTCTTACATTTATTATTTAATAAACAACTAAAATCAATTCCAGGGGAAAAATATGTTGTATTTTTATACAACTATTTTCATCCTTTACTACTTTTCAAAGCATTCTTGAAGTTTGTCTGACTTCTCTGGGAACATGCCATAAGGCATAAGTCCTCCGTGCGGCTGTACCTGTGAGAGTCAGCAAGTATTTCCTAAACTCTACATGAATTCTGTGTTTCCCCTCATTGCAATCTCTGTAGCTTAAAGACAAACCTTCATATCTGTATTTAGGCTTACTTTTAAGCAGCCTGAATATTTTAACCTTGTAGATCCTAGTGCAGTCAGAAGAAAAATGTAGCCATGTTTGGGGGACTAGAAATAAGCTTGGATAGGGTATGAAAAGTGGCAGGTGACATCAATAATGAGAGGTGAGATGTACATAAACAAAGAGGAAAAGGCTCAGGTGGATATTAAAAAGCACAAACACTCTTTTGCATAATAATATTTCTCCTGCCTTCCTTACCCAAATATTTCTCTTTCATATGTCTTTATCTTATCCAGTCTGTTTTATTGAATTGTCAAGCACAGGGAAAAAAATAGGTAATTTTTAAAATATGGATACTAACACAATCAGAAGAAGTAATTATGCAAGGGATGTAATGAAGGGTGTTGTGTTTAGGGTCCATCTCAAAAACTAGACCATTCTTCTTTGCCTAAGGTTCAGTAAAAAATAGGGTCATTTAAAAATTAGAAGTTTATTAGTGAAAACTCTGCTGCAAACCCTGTATATGTAATATGCATTTTTGGCAGAAACAGCTTGTTTTGCTGAAATTTCATTCCAAGAAAGAGAACAGCACTTTTGACAATTTCAAAACATGCCTAAGGCTATATTCACAATTTTCAAATTTTATTCTGACATAACTTTTAATTTCTTTCTTCTTAGTTTACCTCATACTCATATAATATATGATCAAAATTCTGCCCACACAAACCATAAGAAAATTAAATATTTCCATTCTGTCAAATGAAGAACCATCAAGCCAAAACAAGAAGGCATTTGGGAAGCCTGGTTTCTAGAAAATGTTACATTTTCCAGCTTTTTCACCAGTTTAATACACAGCTAAATGTCAAACCCCTTTGCAAAACAAAATTCTGTTTCAATGCAACAAAATCATCTAACCGAAGATCATAAAAACATAGCCTGGTTAGTAGAGAAATTATGTTTTTCTAAATATTGAGTTCAATACCAATAAAGGAGTTTGTTTTCAAAATTGGGCATTATTCATATTTAAAAGTCCATCCTAAGCTGAATATGGGCATTCTTTCCCCTCCTTTAGTCCCATTGCTCCTCCAGCTTCTAAAACATGCACTAAACTTCTGGTGTAATTAAGGGAAAAGTCCAACAGAAAAAATTTAAGACAGTTCATTTACCATGTGATCAATTCTAATCTATTACTTTCTCTGTAACAAGTAAAATGATCAAGACATATACCTGCTAGATAAATGCCTGTTACAATGTTCCATCTTCCACAAACAATTTTCCTCTCACAGAGAAAATATGGATGTCCCCTTGTGAACAGTTCTGATATTTACTGAAGCAGATTTAAATTGGCCCCAAACTGTTAATCCATTCAAAATTTAATTACTACAGAATGGGAAGCGGCTGTAATGAGCAACCTCAGGTGTGTCTTGAAACCTCCTGATGCTGCTGGCTCTCATCAAATCTTGTATCTCCCCAGCTCCACACAAATTAGACCCCTTTTTTTCAGATGCCTTTTCTCTAGCCCTGTATAGATCTCACCTGGAGCCATTTTCCTTTGCTAATCCCATTACTTAAGAGCAAGAGATATTTTAAAGCACGAAATATGCCAAAGGTGATTTCATACATTTGATTGCACAGGAAAAATAATACCACAGGGCATAGAAATAGTCCACTCTGGAGGGTTGATGAAAACTCAAAATAAGCTGAAAATAGCGTTGCTAAGATGAAGGTTATTTGTATAATATTTACTGACACTGAATTTTAATGTTAAGCCTATGCTCTATGTCCTAAAATGAAAAACAGATGAACTAGTGGGCATACAAGAAAGCTGTGAGACAGGAAGGGCTGATTGAGAAGAAGATGAATCAAATCTGGAATGAAAGGCAGGCATGGATAGAGGAGATTACTAGGCTGTTAAATAAACAGTAAATAGTAAGAGGAGTGTTGACAAAAACAGAAGAAAGTATGTTCCCCAGTTACAGACTGCAAAACACTGATCAAGGAAAGGATTTGGTGATGTCTGTTGACAGACACTTAAAACCAGCAACCTGATGTCTGGTAGCCGTTTGGAAAGCAAACAAACACGGGGAAGTGTAAACAGAGGAACAGAGCCCAGATTCCAACTGATAACGGCACCGTGGTACAAAGGGATGCTGTGCCCACACCAGAGCGCTGCTTGCTGCTCTGGGCAACACCAACAGGAACTGAGGGTAGGTACAAATGAAGCAACCAAAAACATGAGCTTCGGAGCAGGCCCCCAACAACTGAGAACATCACTCTGATTAGGGACAGCCCACAGTAAAGAAAAGCTCCCTGGCAAAAGGCAAATAAGGGAAAATACCAATTCGAATAGCTTTAAACTGAGGGACATTTAAGACAATTCAGCAGAGGCAGCATGGTGTTGTCTGGTCATAACTTACAGAACATATACTGAAAATCCTTGAACTGCTTTTCTGCAGAGCTGCAGCTATTCCTGTGGCTGGGAGCACAGCATAATTTCCTGAGAGAGCACTTTGGCATTACTGTGTGACTCATGGATATGGAATTATACAGCATGCCTAGGGGGCCACACAGTGTGTACCTTTCCTCAGAGGTGTCCCCTGCTCTCATGGAGCAGATCTGCCCTTGCTGAGCAAATTTGGATGCACTGTGGTGTTTGAAGCCATGTCTTCTCAGTCATGCACCCCTAGTTGCAGAATGGAGATTTTTAAATTTATGCATACGATATTGAAATTGAAAAGCAGTATCTCAGGAAGGAACTCTGTTTCAGTTCTGTTACAAGCTAGCTATGCTTGTATTAATGTTGTGGTTTAGATCAGGAGAATTTTCTTTTGAGACTCATCTAATGGCCTGGCCCCACTTACCACATGTGAGTCACATTGTGGAGCAACCTCAGGGCACACAAACTGAATTCCTTCAGATGAAATTAAACCTTAAGACCTCTATCAAACCTCTAACTGCTCACAGGCTTTTGTTCCAGGGGTCAGAGCCTTTACTGAAGCTGAAGGAAACCCCTGAAATGAGAACAGAATGGGTGTCAGGTCCTAAGTACAGATTCTGTTACCCACCACATTTGCTCCTGTGGCTGTGGTAGATGTAGCCTGTCTCTATTTTGTAACAGTAGCTCCTCACTGCAATTCCTGAGCAGGCTTTGGTGTTTTGCCCAGCCGTGTTTTTCTCCCGGAATGCCCCTAACTTGTTGGATTGGTAGGTTGACCTATGAGAGACACATCCATCCCACTGCAAGGGGACATTAGGGAAGAGCTGTTACCTTCATAATCTTTTGTCTTTTGCTGAAAAAATAAAAAGCCGCAAATGTGGATTGACAAGAAACTATCTAAGTACTAGCCACACAAGTCAAAGGAAACTGATAAGCCACAGAGAGTCTTTTCCTCCCAAAATATTATTACTGTGTAAATACGAACCATGCAGATGGTTTGGCTGTTTGCCAGTTGCACTTGGGTGTGAAAAGCAGCCTTCATGGTTGAAAAGCTATTTTTCTGAACCGCAAATGCCCACAGCCACGTGAGAAACATCTATTTAAGGTCTGGCCCAAGTAGAACCAGACATAAAAGATGACATAGCTTCTGGGGCTCTGTGCCACCCTGAAGCTGCCTTGTTTTTTCATAGTCCCTCATAGACGTGCTAGGAAACCATCTGAGACAAGCTCAGCCCCTTAGCTGGCAGCTACTGTCTGCCTACAAAATATGATTACTCAAAGATGTATTTTATTATGATGCAGTTTCATAACTTCCTGTGCTTAAAAGAGTTTATTTTCAGCAGACTTTTTAGAGAGGTCCTATCCATTAATCAAAAGGCAAAATGCCCTGGAGTGGACTGTGTTCCTCCAAAGGAGCTGTAAGAGCAGGTTATTCAAGAACTCATTTGCGGTTATAAATACTCTGAAGTGCAGAGCAGGAGTATCGGCAATGCAGAGCACATTAGGGGCTGATGGTGCAGCTGTGTGGATATATTTCCCTTGACTTGTGTGGCATGGGGCTTAAAAAGTAAAAAGGGTAGGAAGTGAGGTGGAACTGGAATTCAGAGTGTTCAGGGTCTCTCTGCACTGAGAGCACGTTGAAGAAACAGCTGAGTACATAAAACCTCATAAAGAAAACCAAAACAATGATATTCCCTATTGTGACTGTTTAGTCTTTCTGTAGAGACTCATGAGGTCTGAGCTATCATCTATTTTTAATATCACTTGACCTGAAAATTTATGCTACCATCTGAAGAATGTGAGGATTTCTGTGTTACAGACTTAATACTGTCAGGGAAAGAAAGAGGGGGGTGTGGAAAGGAGGTACCTTACAAAAATGTTTAAACATTATTCAGCAAATGCCACTCATAACCTTTTTTTCTAAAGAGAATGAAACAAAAAATATATATCTTAAATTGCAAAACTTAAGAATATAGGTTGAAATATGAAGTCATTTGATTTACATTTCTTTATATTTCAAGGCATTTACTACCTTAGAAAACTAAGGTAAACTTTCCAGAGATCAGCTGTTAATTTTTCTTTTTCATAATGAATTGGAAATAGTAAATGCAAGAAGGGAAAAAAAAGGCTATTTTAAAACTTTGTAATATTACTCATGTCAGTACATTTATAATGCTTTGTTTCTGGAGTCATCTTTGAATAGGGAGATTGGTTTTTAAATCATGGGACTTAAGCATCAAAATGACGTCACTGTTAATTTTTTTCATCTTTAAGAATTAAATTCTCACACTTCAAAACTTCTTGAAAACCTGACAGCTAGGAACCCTGTAATAATTGCAGTTGCTGCCGTATTTACAAAACATGCTGGATGATTAGATTTGCAATTAAATTACAAAAATTAGCAGACACCTACGATAGTGAAGCAGAGCCCCCCACCAGAGCAGGCTAAGTGGGCAGAGAGGATGCTGGACCTTGTCCACTGTAAGGGCCACTCCTGGTCCTGGGGTCACCTGCAGTGGTCACTGGCCCATGAGGAGCAGGGTGCCCAGGGAGTGATCCTCACCCACTGCCAGGGGTGGCATGAGTGGCCCCTGCCCACGTTGCTGTGTGCAGGATCCCTCCCGTGCTGGCCCCAGACTCCCATCAGTCAGTCCCAGGTTGCTCTGGGCCCGTGTGGCATTACACTGCCACACACTTACCTGATTTTTTGGCAGGATGGGGAGGAGGTGCTGTTTCAGTGCCCCTGAGATCATGTGAGGGTCGGGCTGCATCCCACCCCTGCAATGCCTGCACGACCAATCCGAAGGTGTGTGCCATGTCCTGACGTGGGAGGCTGTCCAGGGTACCCAGCCTGCTGCTATCACCTCAAAACTGTGTGCGATGGAGGAAAGTGATGCTGATGCAGTCTTGTCTTTACTTCTGATTTGGAATTATCTTAAGCTGAAATATCCCATGAATTATTTTGAGGTTTTTCCTTGGAGTTGGCTCACTGGAGCACCCCAGGAAAAGAGTTGTCTGTAAAAACATAGTTCTAAAAAGGCTACAGTAATATTGATATTAAATTAATGCATTGGGACACAGCAATAATATTTTTTATATTTTTCTGCTTTGTATAAATGGAAGCCTGAGCTGAGCTTTCAACCAGGGAAAAGCACGTGATTTTAGGACTGTGGATTTTTGCATGTTGACTTTCATGATGTGTGAAACTGAAGAAAGGGATGCAGACAAGCTGATCTCCAGAATCAAGTCTAAACCAAAATAAATTCAGACTTTCTTGATAGAAATTAGAAGACAAGCATTAATATCATGGGCAGGAGTCAGAGAAATACTTTGATTTTCTGCAATCGGGTTGTTTAAATCCTCCTCTACACACACACATATCACTGAAAATCAGCTTGATTTTTAGAGCTCATGGTAGCACCCTGAAAAGATGCAAGAGATGTGTTTCAGTACTTCAGGAAGTCAGAATATCAGAATATGTATTTAAAGGTCTGGCATTCGGAGCTAATAATTGGAAGACCAACTAACTTGAATTCTTCCACACCAAACCTTAAAACAGCCATGAAATTATTCTGTTAAAATAGGGTTACTTTACAGCTTTTAAAACTGTTTCAAGATGCCAGTAAAATAATCGCTGATATTTGAAAAATCTCAACTGAAATTCAGCTCAGCACCTACAACTCAGTTTCCTCCCTGTTTACAAACATGCAGGTTTAGATGTGCCATTTTCTCCATATATAGGTTTTAGTTGGCCACAAAAAAATCAGAAGCTATATTGTTATCAATGGAGCCCCATGGGGTAAGAGAGAGGCATTTTGAAACCCAAAGTGATCTTCTCCTTGGTTCTCTTTCTCAGATTCCTCCCAACTGTGGCTGCTTCCTGCCTGTCTAGTCCTGTTAGCCTTCAGCTTCTCTTTCTTCACAGCAGCTGGTAGGACTTAGGCATATTTTCTCCCTTTTGCCATGCCCCTTTCACCCTGTCTTTGCTGCAGCTCCAACTCTTGCACCTAGATTAAAGGGTGAGAGAACACTGGCAAAGTGCAGCAATTGAACAAGTTGTCGTGCATTATGAAACTCTGCTGACACCATCTAACCATGCCAGTTAAACAGCTGATCCTCCTTATCTAAATAAATATGCTGTCTGGGAGAATGAGATCTTATATGTCTGCAGACATTCAGTGCTCCGGAATACTAGCATATATAGTATTGAAACAACCTCGATGCCTAAATAGAAACAAGTTTTTTAATATAGTAGTTTTTTTAACTTTTAGCTCATCAGCTGCAAACACTGTAAACATCTGATCTTCCATCTTCCTGTTAGTCCTAAGGTCATGTTTCATACAGCGTAATTCTTGCTATCATTACGTTGATGCATATATGACTCATAAGCTGTACAAGTTCTGGAAATTTGTATCTAGATAGCCCCAAAGAATTCAAAGAAAAATGTAGTAAAAGTTCTTACTGCTCTTTTCACAATCGGAAGAGTTTTTTACAACAGGATGTAACACCCCTGTTTATCATTTTCCCTATATTCTGTGTTTGCTATTGCAAAGTAATGATACAGGACAGTACTATTTTATTTCACAGAATGACGATAGTTTAGAGTAGAGCTGCAATACCCACAACTGTATCGCAAGGTTAAATGTCTATTTATTTTTTTTCCTTAACTATACTCTTACAAAATATTGCAGAAGAGTTGTCATGTCAGTACAGGACATGCAAACCAGGTCCTTCTATTGCCTATGCCGAGGTCTCAGCCAGCATACACCAGAGGCAGTATTTCTTATTTCCACTCATAAAAAGTGAGAAGAAAAGAATAACTGCATTATCTATAGACCACAGACATCACTTGGAATATGAAGACACATTCCCGAGAGACCTTATTGGGAGTTATTAATGTGACTAATATGTTTCTGTATCAGCTATTTGTTTAACTGAGCATTGCCATTGCGTTTTGCACTGGCTGCTCTCTGCATACATAGATGTTCATTGTTCTGACTCCAGGCTTTGTTCCCTTCTTTCACACATTGAAAAAGTTTTCCACAAACTGAGTGTTTATGTGTTGAGTGCAGTACTCCATGGACTTTAGGGTCTAATGGAGTGTGAGACGGGGCCTGTGGTTTTTCATCTTGTTTTCAGCTGTACAAACATCATGTACTTTTCCCTTCCTTTTAGAGGCCAGTCTATGGCCTGCTAAAACACCAGCACACAGCAACACAGTTGCTGAGACTTTACAAGCCGAACTGGAAGGACCTGATGCCATTCACCTTAACACCAAACATATTGACAATGTTTATTTTGTCTGCTCTAGCCTCAGCTCTCAAATAAACATATCGGTGGCTGATTTTCAGTGCTCCTCTGAAGAAAAGCCTAGAAGAGTATCCTTCTCATTGTCAGTAACAAGTATGAACTGCTCTCAGACTAAAAGCAGGGGTGGGGAGGAGAGGGGGCAGAGGCACATAGTGAAGGTATAAACAAAGGAAAATATTAGTTCCTCTCTTATAACCCTTTTTAAAAACCAGTATTTATTTCAAGACAGTTTTTGATGCAAGCAGGGTCCTTACTTTGCTTTTACACTTTACACTTTGTGAAACCCCGGAGGGAATTGAACTAGGTTGGTTGGTACTTTGTATATTTTTTAGCATTCGCACCTTGCCTCTGGGGAAACCCTTTCATTAAACTGCTATTCTGGGCTGATGACATACAGATTTACTTTTCTCTTCATCAAGAAAACTCTGTAGCTGTCTAGAAAATAATTCTCTCTTTAATATTACCACTTCTAGATGTGCTTGAACCTTTAAATTAGCGGGGGAAAATGACTACCAGAAGTCAGCATAGGTGCAGCAGTGCAGCAATGTACAATTCTAGCTAGAAGAAGGAAAATCCAATCACAAGTCTGTACTTTTGGAACAAAGATATGTCCAAAATCCATCACTGTTTTACAACACAAGCAGCAGGCAATTTAAAGTATTTTTAAATGGAAAATTTTACATAGGTTTTGAGAGATAGTTTAGTGAATGCAAAGGGAGTTCACATACTTAATTGCTAGAGAACAAACATCCTTTTAAAGGAATGCTAATTGTAGTGTTTGTCTACACCATTTCATATCCCCAGATTCCTTCAGTAGTATCTTTCCATCCTTTCAAACATATCCATATAGTTATCATGAATGGTTAATATGAATTACATACACAAGCCTTTTGACAGATTATGATAGAATTGTGTAATTATATGTGTAGATTGCAAATGACAAAATGCAAGAAAATGTCTGAAGTGGGTTGTTTAATCATAGCTTCTATGTTCATGGTTCTCTTTTAAATATATTTTTGGGACTATGATGTGGAAGCTGTTCAGTGATGACTGACTGTCACCACCACCTCTTTTATCTCAATAAATATTTTCCCAAGTCTCACTAGACATATTTTATAGTTCTTTTATCCCTTTTGAAACAAATTTATTCTAAAATGAATTGATTTATTAAAAAATTTAAACCTCAGTGTTGTTTCTATGTAGTTATATTAGCTAGAAAAATGTATTGAAGAATTAGAATCACACCATACTAGACATCTGCACTAAGATAAGATTTTTTGTGGCCACAAAAACCACCTAAGGATTTGGAAAATGGTGCTGCCAGCCACAGAAACAAATTTCATAGCACCCTATTTCATCTACCACCCTATTAAGTCAAAATTAGAGTAATTCAGAGAGCCTGGTTCAGAAATTTTAAGAATAACTGCAGCAAGTTAAAAAACTGACTCTGTAAAAGAAGCTCCTTCCATGGGTCATGTGTGGTGCATTTGTCATACTGCAGATGCAGGTCTGAAGAACTATTTTAACCCTTGCTTATGGTATTTTGTCTCTAGGTTCTTGTGTTGTTTTGTCTCTAGGTTCTTTACCTCACTAGTCATGAGAAACATGTTTTTTGGCACTGGATTTGTGGCAAGTACTTTTCAAAGGCTTCAGGAAGCCTGGCCTCCCTCTACAGGGAACACAAACTGAGAACAGGCAAGCAGATGATAGGAGAAACCTAAATGAAAATATGAAAGAGTCATCACACAAGAGGTCATCTTCTTCTCCTTCAGACATTTATTTTTAAAAATCGATGTAAAAGCGTAAACATGTTCATCTCTCTTCCTTTTTCCATAATCTCTCTTTCTATTTTAGTGCCTTCCCCTTCATTTTTTCCATTTTTAAAAATAGGAAAGCTAATAATAGTAATTGTATTCAGACCAAAATCTTTCAAACTCACTCAGTATTGGCATGTTGGTAATTAAGGTTTCAGCTCTCCTGTTGTGACTTTTATTAAAGTCAATTTATATCTGTCAGATTTTGGCAGCCCACGAAAATTCCCAGTGGGAATACTAGGAGCATATTTCTCCCATCATCATTAGTTGTGTGTCATTAATTTGATAATGTACCACAAGCATTTGATAGCCCCAGAGACTGGTGCTTTCAGTCCAGGGCAGGAGCTCTTTAAGAGCAAACACATTGATCTAGACCCCAGGTGCACACATACAGCCCCACTGAGCTACAGCCTTGCTTGAGGATTTACTCTCATACCAAGTGCATGTTTTTACTGTGTCTGAACTCAGGTATGTTTTGAGGATTACCACAAATTTTGTCTGGAATTTCTACCTGAATATTTTGGGGAATTTTAGATAAGAATTCCAAAACTGGAGATGTACTGAAAAAGGTGTAGCTGTTATACTAATACACTTTCAAACAGTATTGGAAAGCTAAGCCTTCCAGAGAGAAGTGAGGCAATGTTTCAAAAAGCTCAGCTTTTTCCTACTTCACAGAGGATCAGGGATGGAGCCTCTGTAACACCCTGTGATTGGCAGCAGTACCATCAGAAATTATGAAATAGCTGTAAAGCTAAACTGTTTTAATCTTTCATTGAATTTTCCTCCCTAACGTTCAAAGCTGAGTGACTAAATATAATGCACGTATGCAGCAAAAATAGTTACTGATTAACAGCACTGCAGGGGCTTCTTAATTTCAGAAGGCACATACTCTGCCCTCTTCTCAGTGAAGCCCCATGCTGTGGGAAATTGATTTCAAACTGGAACAACTCTCAGTAAGACAAATTATAGGAGACAGATTAAGATCTTCCTCCACTACTGACCTTCAGTATGGTTCAAGATTCTCTTATAATCAAAGTATCTAATCTCAAAAGGAAGATGGCATAGGAAATGATTGCTTACTGAAGCTAAGAAGGAGGCAGACAATTTCAGTTTTCATACTCCTTTAAAATTCTTATTTCTAGTGTCCTTTGGATATATTTTACTGTGTCCTTATTTCCCTAACTCGGAGAG
>WEKY01058972.1:0-45808 GCA_013390045.1 Picathartes gymnocephalus | reverse complement strand
AGGAAGAGGTTGCCCAGAGAAGTAGTGGGTTCCCCACCACTGGAGGTGTTCAAGGTCAGGTTGGATGAGGCTTTGAGCAATCTGATGTAGTGGAAGGTGTCCCTGCCCATGGCAGGGGAGGAGGGCTAGATGAACCTTAAAGGTCCCTTCCGATCCAAATCATGCCATATTTCTATATTTTTTCCTTGCTTTAGTTTCAGAAACTGTAGTTTTCATCACCTATTGAGAATGGCTTACTTCATACTTGTAGGTATATGGTTTGTCTTTTTAAAAGAAATCGAGTATTTGCTGCTGTCATAATAAAGAAAAATTACTACATGAACTAATGATCTTAAGCTTGCCTATATTTTTCTAAAGGAATATCATTAATATTCATGTAGCACAATACTTAAATTGAAGTCAAATAAATACTTTTTTTTTTTAATCTGGAAGAATAAATTTAAATTGTAAATCATAATTCCACAAGAAGTCTTCCTAAAACTGTTCCTATTACTTTAAAGATTTTATGTGATTGACACAGTTATTGTAATGCTAAATTTTTGTGAACTGCTAATTTATGTGACTTTGCCACATATTTTGTAACCTACCTTTGGTGCTGTTAGATAAGATAAAGTAAGATTGATCTGCCGTTTTCATATGTAGGATTTCACAGTCTTCATGCGGTTTGAAAGCATATGGATTTATTCTCCTTGTTCCTTTAATATTTCAGTTATTTATGAATTTGTCAGACTGACAGTCTGAAATATTAATGGTATGAACATTGCTTTAAAAAAAATCCAAAACAGTTTTTTTGGAAATACCATAAATTCCTTTGGAAATGATAATACAGATAGAAAAATGAGGGGAAGGGAAAGGGAGCAGGTACTAGTTTTGAAAGGTACTTCCTTCAGAAAGGAAGATGAACTTGCTGTGGCTATTCTCCATAGATGACAGTTATTTTTGTTCTAGTCTTTAATCTGTGTTATAGACAGAGGTAATTTCTAATAATAAGTTTCTCTTTTATGTGACAGTGGAAAATACAGCTACATAAAATATGTCCAATTAGTCACGAGGGTGTCATAGCCTACTTACTGGTATAAATTAAAAAGGGAATTTTTATGTCAAGAGACATACTTGACAATTACAAAAAAAACATTATTAAAATGGCATTTGAAGAATCAGTGATTTCCTTTTCATTTTATAGACTTTGTATTTACAAAAAATAAGCCAAACTATTCTTCACTTGTATTGCCTATTCCCGCTATCTCTTCTCTCTCTCCCTGGCTTTATTCTTGTCTTGACATATTGCAAGTCACAAGGATGAGTTATTACTCAGTGAAGTGACAGAAAATCTTAAACTCTACTTTCCAGTAATAGCACACATGAGGCAGAGAAATCTAATGGAAGAAAACACATATGCCAGTTCTTCAGAAACATAAATTTTACATGTAAAAAATGTGGTAGACTTCCTAAGCTTGTGAGACTTCCTTCTCACACACTGGAGATCAGTTTAACTTGAAACTGAATTTTTAGTGAACCTCAGAAAAGAAAGGGAGACTAACAGCTATTCTGCATTTAAAGACACTTAAGAAGAGATAAAAAATATTTTATAATTTTCCCAAGCCCTCTGATGAAAATAACAAATAATGTTAGCTAAATAAAAGAATATAGATTTTCGATACAAGGGACTTACAGCATCAGACATTAGAAACATGATCTTTCATATATATGGTCAATAAAAGTCTGCAACACAAACAAAAGCCTCTCTATAGAGAATTATTTTTGTTTCCTGAGGAGCCAATACACAACAAGCTAGGTATGAAGATGAAGATGTATTGTTGAGCCAAATTACACTGAGGGGAAACATAAATAAACTCTGTAAGACTGTCAGATTCAGAGAGGCCTTTCAGGCTGGAGGCAACACAAACATGATGAGTACAATGTCATAGAACCAGTAGTTACATAACAAGGATTTTAAAATAAAATCATATCCCAAATTCCATTTGTGCTTTATTTTTTTATCTTTGATTTATTTTCACATTTTGTGACTAGCTGAGATAATAGAATTGAAATACTAGGGAACACCTTACATATTAGACAGACAGTTAAATTAAGAATTACTCAAGTACTTTAGGTAAATAACACATTAAGTATACCGAGTATGAATAATCTTTCTTTCGTCTGCATACTGCATTTACATTTACTTCAGCAGAATATTTAAGAATGTCAGTCTAAAACGTGTATTACTTTCATGCAAAGTGTGTACTACACAAAATACTTACAATGCCTTTTCATAAATAAAAACAAAGTAAAAGAAAATAATATTTGTTTTAGCCAACTAAAATGCAAGGAAAAAATGTGGTTTTTTGTTTTTCCAAAATTAGTGCTTATTTTCTCGTCTCCTTGGACTGAGAGGAAGACTAATGGAATATTAGATATTATTCACAACCATATTTTTTTTCAATTTACAGTACAGTTGTCTCAAGTTTAGGAGTAAAAATGCTGTTATGCAAAGAAACTAAGAAGAAAGCATTATCCTATACACAGTGATTAGAGTGCATTTCTGTAATGTCAAATTTAAAAGTCTCCTTATAAATCTGTAGTCTTCTGGTTTAGACCACAGAGTTGGAATTGGGCCTGCCTCATCATCAAAACACTCTGATGCTGGGTATCTGGAAGTAAAATTTGAAACACTAATCAGTAGTTGCTTTTACTGCATTATATCTCTATAACATATCCAAAGCATTTAATCTGAACTGTTGTATTATGATCCAATTTCTAAAAACTCTTATACAACCCTATCTTCTCCGTACTATCTAATCACATGAATAATTGCAGTATAGTAGCTTTTGGATAGTTTCTTGCAAAACTGCACTATTAATTGATTCTATTATTTGTCAGGAAGAAAAGGAGCACAAAAAGTCCTAATCATTGTCTCACACAAAAAGGACATTCAATTAGTGTTTCATTATTTAGTGGTGTTTAATGTCACTAACACCAGTGAATATTACTATTTTCTTTCAGCTCGGAAGAGAGATACTTCTGCAGTAGCACTCCATTGAGGCACTCTATCCATACACATGCACATGTATACTGAGAACTATTATAGAAAATTAAACCAGAGAAGCACTGGCATTAGATATCAACAGATCTTTTTTTTTTCGGAGCTTGGATAGATCCAGTCTCCTTCAATTCATTTGGAAGAAAATGTGCAAGTAGAGGAACTCTATAAATGAAACCTAGCTAGGGTTTCCTGCCCTCCAAAACTGTGGTGTCTGCAAAGTGACAGACCTTAGTATTTTTGAGTTGTTCATCTCAGGTAATGTCTGTGTCTCTTCAACATTCAAGCCTGAGAAAAGTTGTATTCTCCATTCAGGAAGACTGAACTTACAGAGAAATAAATACTTCCAGCATCAGGGCTGATGTTCCACACAGTATATATCTGAAGAAAAAAACCTAAACTCCAAACAAACATCTCCCCCCTTAGATTTTTGATAGCAATCATGTAGAGTGTTCATACTGCACAAATTCTATTCCAAGTAGACTCCTCTCTTAAATGTCATATTGTAAGTGAAAACAAAATAATTCTGTAAAGTTTCAAGAATTGTGAGGGGGAAAGTAAGGAAAAAAAACCTCAAACACCTCTGCAACAGATGTTACAGTTCTTCCAGCAACTGCTTTGTTTGTAGTCTACTCTTCTACCTGTGTGAGTCTCTGGCATATTCACACCATCCTTTAACAAAAAAGGTCAAGACTGAAGGTCCTGTCCGCCATGACCGTTTGGCAAAGAAAGTGAGAATTCATATTAAACTTTCTACACATAAAATGAAAAAGTAAGAAGATCTACTCATTATCCCCTTACTCCAGACATTCCATTGATTTCTGTCTGAATTTTCCATTCTCTACACATTTTCTACTTGAATTATAACTTTATGTATTTGACCCCACCTATTTTCTTAAGTTAAAATAGAAATGAACAATAGGCAAGAATGCATGGGGATTTTTGTTTTTAAAATATTTCCAGAATTACCTTTTTATTGGATTAGTAAAAATGACCAGAGGGATGGAACACTGCTCCTATAAGGAACTGCTGGCTTAGCTGAGGTTGTTCAGGCTGGAGAAGGCTCCAGGGAAAACCTTCCAGTATTTAGAGGGATATTACAAGAAAGATGGGGACAGACTCTCAAGCAAGCCCCTTGTCAGTAAGAGAAGGGACGGTGGTTTAAACTAAAGCCAACTAGACACAAGGAAGAATAGTTTTACAAAGAGAGTGGTGAAACACTGGAACAAGCTGCCCACAGAGATGGTGGATGCTTCATACATGGAACCATTCAAGGACAGGTTGCATGGGGCTCTGAGCAACCTGATCCGGTCGAAGATGTACCTGCTCATTGAAGGACTAGATGACTTTTAAATGTTCCTTCCAGACCAAACTAGTCTATGATTCTATATTTCTATGAATTGTTGATCACATTTAGGTATTTCAGCTAGAAACTCTCTTTTATATAATTTAATCATAAATACTGCCAACATCCCATTTACCACTCTTCATAGTTAAGTCTCCCTTTACCTATGATTTTCTAAGTATTTGACATAAAAAAAGCTTCGAATAGAATAAAGCAGAAACACAAGAAAAACCAATAAAACTTATTTTGCAGTCAAAGGCTTTCAACAACAAAAAAAAATATCAGTGGAAATTAAAATAAGATTAGTACTGAAGCATGGAAAACTCCATTAGAAAAATCTACATCTGAGAACTAAAGATAAATTTAAGGATACAATTTTCAGATGAACTTAGAAATAATCTTCTCCCACATTCACCTACTCTAAAAATTTAAATAAAGTCATTAAAAGTAAAACTAATATAGTTTCAGTTATTTGCTCCCAAAGGACTGAGTATCACAAATGTCTTCAGAAGAAATTCAGTTGTATTTGGGACAGGTCAGTGAACCTAAAGAATAATTTGCTTTCTAACACTGCTTTTGCAGCTCCAAAGAAAAAAAGTATTTTCCTACAAACTGAAAGGTGAAAGGTAATGTTAAAGTGAGATGTGAAAATGAAACCCTTAACTGAGTTCATATGTAGAGTGGTATCTGTGTACAGTGGGAAAGTATTACAAAACATATGCCAAAAAACATACAACCTCCTTAAAATCCTTTCACATTTCCTGTTCTTTCTTGTTATATGCTTCTGAGGACTATCAGTTTAACACACTCTATTAAAGAATATTTTAGTAAACCAGCCTCATATCACTAAGCAAATAGCATACTTGCTATGCCAATGTCAGCCTTTTTATACTCCTCACTTTTTCTCCTTACATTATTCTCATTATTTATATCTAGTTTGAAGATTATTAGCTTCTTGTAATCTATAAAATAGAAATTATTTCAGTTATTTGTAGACCTATATGAACTGCATTTAAATTCAATATATCTAATTATTATATCTTATAGGACACCCTATACAGAGCTAATAAAAATAATTTCACAATGTTATATCTTGTACATAAATCTGTTCATGTGTGTATCTGGTTCCTTTTTTCTTTTTTCCTTTTGTTTATTTTCTTTTCTTCTCCTTTTTTTTTTCTTTCTTTTTTCTTTAAATGGGACAGCTAATCCATGTATAATCCTTTCCTTAAATTAAATTCTGGCATTTTGTGACAGGATCATGTTTGGAATTAACGTAAATCTTAGTATAGGCAAGCCAAATAATTACAGCAGACTTCTGATCCATCTTAATGTTCACACTTATTAGCAAAGATTTAGGCATAAAGACACCACTATCATTCATTTGGTGAGGATTAATTCACCAAAGATAACAAAAAGCAGTGTCAGTGGACTGACATTGCTAAGTTTTTAGGATACAGTTCCGCTAACAATTTAAAGGCAGTCTTCTTTATATACCTGTCATCTTGAAGACAAATTTAACGAAGTTAGAAATTAATATCTGAGTCATGAAATGTATGTACGTGTCATGAGCATCTTGACTCAGTTATCTGCAATGTTTAGTAATACAAAGACGATGAAAGTAGATGATACAGTCTTGAATTTTGAAGTTTAATTTGTGAGGAAAAACATAGTCTATATATAATGGCTTAATCTTTAAAATGTAACAATCTTATCAAAAACATGAAAAGCATGAAAGATTTGGCACTTTTTAGGTAGGAAAAGAAAATTGCATTTCTTGAGGACACTTTGAAATTGTAGATTGTCAACAATTTTGGTAGAGGGCTGTCTAGAATACAAAGTTCTGTTTTATTCTAATGAAGAACTATGGAAAAATAAACACAGGCCTCAAAGGATGGTGTGGGTCAGAAATTAGAATACTTAAACCTCAGAAACATAATTTTAAGTTGTGCTTTATTGCTGACTTGTTAAGATTACAGATTACCTGAGATTAAAAAAATAAAAGGATTCTGAATTGGATAAAAATAAATAGATAAATAAATATTTGGTTTCATTCCATATATCTTTCTCCATTTGAAGGAAAATAAGATAATAACTCATTACCTTGTTCTTCAATATTAACATAGGGGAAACGTCACCATTTCTCTCATAAAAATCTATGACTATTTCAGGTAGATAGTGGGCAATCCTTGGATCATCTTCTTTGGAAATTAACTAGTTTATTGCTTACACTGTTTTCCTCCTTAAAACACTTACCGACAATCATACAGATATATGTATTTATGACATTATGCCGCCATATGGATGTGGAATCACAAATCTTTAGCCTTTTCAGGCAAGAGGTAGGTTAAAGTTTCAAATTAGTTCATTGCGTCATAGCACATACAATCCAGATGCTAAATTTTGCATTTGTCCTTTCAAAATATTCTGTTAATGAGTTTTTCCACCCTTTTTAGATACTGTGGGTAGCTCTACCCTTCAATGTATTGACTCCCAACCTGCAACTGTGTACCTGCAAACTTGATGTCATTGCACTCCATTGCCTCCTGCAGGTGTTTGATAGTAACATTAATGAGGACAGATACCAGCATGGAGCCCTTTGTTGTTGCACTTGATTTGAAGACCATTATTATTGTATTTCTGTTCCTACTCTGAGTTAAACATTTCATGTAAATTGCACTTGTTTTACTCTTAGCCTTTTGGCAAACTGAATTATTTGCTTGGGAAAAATTAATTGGGGAAACACGTAGATGCATAAATGCACAATAATAAATATTTTTCTTCCTTGTTTAAATATGTGAGCTTCCTTCTGTTATGCTATTTTAGCCACAGAAACCCATAGCAGAAAATGGTTATGGAAGACAATGGCCTTCTGAAAATGCAAAATATCTACATAATTATCTGAATAATTCTGTTTCCTCTCTGGATTCAAATTTGTAACAGCCGTGGGGGGAAAAATGGAAAAAGAAACCAATGTTTTCTCTTTCCTTGCAACTTCTCAATATTTATTAAATGCAATCATCATTTCTGTGTTATTTTCTGTGGTTCAAATAGCAGAATTAAGTGTGCTTATTTCTGAACTGAATTGCAAAACAATTGTTTATATTCCTCTTTTTTATACCATGTTGGACAATTATTGCTAATATAGTGTACATATTTATATGGATATATAAATACAAATATATATAAGAATGTGTGCATCCAGACTAAATACAGATCACATAATTTGCTTTAGATCCCATAATGAGATGTAATCAATTTTTATATTGAATTTCCCTGTAATTGTGGTGCTGTAATTGTAAGCAATAAAATAAAACCCTGTTGTGGTGCAGATGTTACCTGGTTTTATATTTTTATTATATGCAAATTAAATTGTACTACTCTGGATTTATCTAAACCACAGTTGAACCTCCTCTGTTTTACCTATATTCATTTCACAGGGAATACTCCATATGCTCAATTACTCATGGTTGTACAAAAATTTCAAGCAAGTGAATTTATATTTAGAATTTTTGAAGTTTGCGGTTCAGATGAAAGCCACAATGTCACTGGGTGCTGGTAGGGCTTATCAATAAATTATTAGGTTAATGAAGATGTATCAAAGTCTCAAAATGTTCTTTTTCTGGATCACAGATCACTTTGCATCTTGTTTAACAAGGGCTTCCTGATATAATAAATATCATAACTATGATAAAATCTTTCCAATTGAAATCTTTTGATCATAAAAATTTATATTGTAGATATCTAAAAAAATATAGGAATAGAAAACAAACTGAAAAACTTGAAATATTAAATATATCCAGTGAAGAAATTAACAGCTCTGGAAATAATTTCCTACTAGACTATTCTGGAGAAAGGCCTGGGGGTCCTGATGGACAAGAAGTTGTCCATGAGCCAGCATTGGCCTTGTGGCTAAGAGTGTCAATGGTATCCCGGGCTGCGCTAGGAAGAGCGTTGCCAGCAGGTGGGGGGAGGTGATCCTGCCCCTCTACTCAGCCCTGGTGAGGCACATCTGGACTGCTGTGTCCAGTTCCAGGCTCCTCAGTACGAGACGTGGAGATCCTGGAGCAGGTCCAGTGGATTTCCAGGAACAAATGATGAGGGGACTGGAGCACCCAGTTCATGAGGAAAGGCTGAGGCTGCTGAGCCTGTTCAGCCTTGAGAAGAAAAAACTTCTTGAGAAGGGACATGATCACTGTGTATCAGTGTCTGAAGGGAGGGAGCCAGGCTCTTCTTGGTGAGGCAAAGCAATAAGGCAAGAAGCAACAGGCAGAAACTGTAACGCAGCAGGTTCCCCTTGAACATGAAGAAGAGTGTTACTGTGTGGGTGACCAAGCACTGGAACAGATTGTCCCAGCACAAACCTGTGCCATGTGCTCTAGGATGACCCTGCCTGAGCAGGCTGGTTGGACCAGATGGACCCCAGTTGTTCCTGCCGATCTCACCCATTCTCTGGTTCTGTGATTAGACAGAAATTTATAACACCCTGTTAGTTCTAGCAATGGTCCAACTAGGTGAGCCATGGATTGACTAGGAGAGAATACAAGGACACAGGAAACATAGAGTCGTGCCTTTCTAGTGTTTATCATTTAGAGTAAAAATTAATTTGGAACAATAATGGTGCTACAAATTTGTCACTATAACTTTTGGTTAAGAAATAAGTGAGGACTCCTCTTGATTTCAAGAAGTTTAGGTAAACTGTTTTACTACAAGAAAACGAAACATGTTTTAATGTGATTTTATATGTATACCTTTATTATATATATAGGTATATATATATAAACTCTATAGTTTTGGGGGTTTTTTGTTTTCTTTTCTTTTGTTTTCTTAATTGAAAGCACTATTTATAGTTATAGAGTATATAATGATATTCAATTAGATAAATATTTTGAATTTTTAATATGTTCAAAGCCGTCTTGATGAGGTAACAACTTGGTCAAATATGCTGTTAGGTGAATAATTGCTATGATCAGAAAGTTCACATTTCTTGAGGCATCTGAAATTGCTCTTGTGATCAGAAGAATATTTGTGGCAAAATTTTTATCACCATAGAGTTACTAAGAATAGTTATTACAGTTCCAGTAGGAGGTAAGATGGGATCCATTTTGACTCGTGCTGACTGCAGAATTTAGTTGTCTGAAATAATCAGCATGACAGTACAAGGGATGCTTTACCCTTCATGGCTGCATTACAAGCCTCAATTCTGATGCTGTAGGGTTATCCTTTCTTCAATATTATTTCTGCCCTATCCGTTCTTGATATTCCAAGGAAGCCATAAGAGACTGAATTATTTGGATTAAAGCAGGCATTCAAATCCTTATTTATTACCTTAAAGTTATGATGTTTTACTGCTACTGAATCATAATAATATATTCTTGTTCGTGATAAACTACCAGTATTGAAGCATATCATGCAAAATGGAACAGTGGGTAGGAAAAAGTAATTTTTTTCCTCCTCTCAGATCTTGATTCTTGCTGTTTTGAAACTCCTGACTACATGAACTCAACAGGAAAGATATCTTATGTAGAAAATAATTTTGTAAGCTAAGGAATCATGAACAGACAAAAATTGCTGTTGCACATTAGGTTAGGAGAAGGTGTTACTAATCTAACGACAACAACACAAAAAAGTCCCAGGTGCTTATCAGCAAATTCAATTACACTAACAAAAAATGGCTTATAAATGCAAAGCTAAGAAGGCGTTTATATCACTCAGGTGGTTTTTTTCATCGTTGCCTTTTCATGGATCTTTACCAGAATTTGATGAGATAGAAGTAAAAAGAAACATCAAATATTCATAGGCAGACCACATATATTAAAAATAATGAAATTGCTCTGCATATAGTAGCTTACCCAGCAGATTGTCACAGCATGCACCCTCATTAGGATGTCTGCTTGAAGCTTAGATTCCTGGCATAAGGTAAAAATGGAATATCCAGGTGATGGAGGCTAGACACAGGTATTTATCATTTACAAAACTGTTTTTCAAGCAACTGTGAAGTTTATAGATCTTTTGTAATATATATGTACTGACAGTTATTTTAGGCTGTTTTCTGACACAATTTATGAATCTTCTTTAAACTAGCCATTGATTTTCACCCTGTGTTAAAAGAAATTTGAGTTTTTTGGAACAGCAGAAAAAAGCAGGGAAAGTTGAACATTTCGAGAATAGTTGTGATACAAATTTGTAGACACTTGAGTTAATTTCTAGCCTGCTGGGACAACAGTGTCTCTTGGTATCATTTACTTTTTGTTCCTGGGAAAGCCAATTTCTAAAACTATACCAGAATTACACAGTGCATGGGAAAGAATAAACCTGTTATATAAGGATGAAACTGATAGCTGTGAGAGAAAGGAAGGAAAGGAGAAGGTAGGAAGATAGAAGGAGAGTGGAGGAAGAAGGAGAAAGAGAGACAGAGAGAAGGAAAGAAAAGATAAACAAAGGAACCTCACTTTCTCAGGCTGAAGCATAACACACTATAAATGATGCCTTACTTGGAACCCATTTCTTATAGCATGATGACACTTCTTATTTTAGAATCTTCTACCATTACTCCCAAGAAACCTCTCCCTGTATCCACTGGAAATGTATTTCTGTGTGCAGCCTGATCCTGATCATGGCAAGTGGCAGACATCCTGACAGCAACAGTAGCTTAGAGAACCCACCAAGAACATCACTGAGAAAAAAGGGGATTAAAAGCAACGACAAAAAAAACCTGCCAAAACAAGCAAAGAAAAATCCCCCAAAACAATGACAGCTAGATGTTAAAAAGAACAAACAAACAAAGAAAGCAGAGGCACCTTTTTTTTTTTTTTTCTCCAGAGGATTCAATTCAAATGCAAGAATATCTCTGCATAAATGAGTTTAAAAAGTTGCCTATCAACACATGATCGTAATGGAAGCCATTTGTGTTTTGCACAAGATAAGCAGATTTATCTCTCTCTGTGAGCTTGTGATTTATTTTTGCTTTGAATAGTAAAGTGGATTCCATTTTTTCCAATAGTTTGTTCACAATAAATATTTATTCTATACTTTTTAAAGGATACAGATGGACACAAGAGAGGAAGGTTTCCTGTTTGTCTTCTCTTGTTACTTTCCAGGTCAGGTAGAAGTGCATGCAAAGAACAGAATATTATGCCTTCACTGAAAGTGAAGAAGTATTTTCAGGTTGGTACAGAGAGACACATAAGGAAGTTATAGCAGTTTACTACTAGAGGAGATCAGAGGAAATACAGACAAGTCTCCTGCTGAAGCAGATTTGATTGTACTGTGCAAAGTATATTGAAAACCACAAAGCCAGTAAAAGTTGTTTTAGACCAAGACTAGAAGAAAACATTCCACATGGATGGGTACATTAGGCAGAGCAAGGATTTGTTAATAAACTCTTTAATCCTCATAATGTCTTATTATTTGGGTCTGAATTTTCTCATTACCATACTTTGTGTTCAAATAAAACCTGGCATTAGGAGGTCAAAGGTCTTTCTGATGCTTTTTTAGTACATAATTATTAGCTTTTTAGTTCAGATCATAGGTTGCCTTTGAAGAAAATCTACCACTATTTCCACTCCTTATATTTGGTTAACATAATATATCAGTCTTAGAGAACATAAAGATGATTACTTTTGGATGAAACATAAGCCAAAGAATCTTTCTTGGAGACCTCTTAATATGCTGTAACGTTAACAACCAGTTGCTCTGTGGTATTCACCTAAAATTACCCTATTACAAAAAACATGTTTAATGTGGACATTGGATCATCAAAATCAATAATTTCTTCTTACCTTCTAATGGCACATACTTAGTTTAAGAAAGTAATTTATGAAGAATACTTACTTTAAGAAAGGAGGTACAAGCCAACAGTTGGCCAAGTTATGGCCCCATATTTTTCAAATCCTTGTATTCAGAAAATCAGGTTCAAGAAGAAGGAAGAGAGTGTCTGCTAAGACTTCATCTGTTTCAGTTCAAAGTCCTATGTCTCAGCTGAAATCCTCCCTCAAACACATTTTTCGCTACAGTGCTACATTTATCACTAAAGTGGTAAAACTTTAATTACACATTTATGATTCCATACTCTCTGGGAATAGAATGGCTAAAGCAACTAAAATCATAACATACTGCAGCATGCTTAACCAAATCATCAAAGACTTGAATCTGGATACCTGGATCATTTGTAAAATAATTACACACACTGTGATTTCATGAACTAGTCTTTATGCTTATATTGTTAAATAGAAAAAGGGAATGATTTCTGGCCTCAGTTCCCAGTGGCTCTGGATGCTGAGAGCTGAATCAGAGCCATAGGATGAAAAACTGTGAAGTGGCAGCTGATTGGAACTATGTGACTACATTAACCCTCAGTTCTGGCTCCTCGGTACAAAAGAGACATGAACATACTGCAAGGACTGCAGTAAGAGGTCACCAGAGATGATGAAGGGGATGGACTATCTCTTCAATGAGGAAAGGCTGAGACAACATTTTAGCCTTGAAAAAAAAGGCTCAAGGTATATCTCAATGTGGCCAAGAAAGCAAATATCATCCTTACTTCTATCAGAAACAGCGTGGTCAGTAGGACCAGGGCAGTGATCGTCCCCTTGTACTTGGCCACTGGTGAGGAGGCCACATTTCCAATCCTGTGTTCAGTTTTGCATGCCTCACCACAGGAAAGACAGATATGCTGGAAGGTATCCAGAGAAGCTGATGAAGGATCTAAAGCATACATCTAGTCCTCTTATGAGGAGCAGCTGAGGGAATGTTCAGCCTGGAGAAAAGCAGGCTCAGGGGGTCCTTATCACTCTCTATAGCTGCCTTAAGGGAGGTTGTAGCCAGGTGTGGGGTTGGTTTCCTCTACCAAATAAAAAGCTATAGAGCAAGAGGAAATGGCTTCAAGTTGCACCAGGGAAGGCGGATTGGTATTAGTCAAAATAGCTTCACTGTAATGGTTGCCAAGTGTTGGCGTAGACTGCCCAGAGAAGTGGTTCACTCACAACTCCTGGAGTTATTTTAAAGATGTGGTATGTAGGAACATGATTTAGTATTGAACTTGACCATCTTAGGTTTATGCTTAGATTCAGTGATCTTTAAGGTCTTTTCCAATCTAAATGATTTTATGATTCTATAATAAATTAATATCTATAAACACCTGAGGGGATGGTGCAAAGAGGATGGAGCCAGGCCCTTTTCTGTGGTGCCCAGTGACAGGACCAGAGGGAAAACCAGAAGTTTCCACATTGTTCTATTGTTGACTTGGATAGAGAGAAAGATGGGACAGGATGGCATCCACCAGGGGGCTGGGTGAGGTGGAGTGGGGCAGGGTGTGAAGGGAAGGGAATTGAGAGCAGAGCAGAAACAGAAGAAAAAAAATTATTACAAATGGTGCAATGCCCTCACTAACTTGCTTTTTCACTTGCATATGAGGTATGTTGCAATTGTCATCATTCAGTATCTTTACTAGGGATAAAACAGGTTTAAATAGTTTCAGATTCTACATGATCCTCATCTATTTTCCATCAGCTGTACCCTCTAACCTGTGATATAAAGACAATTGTGGGTTTTTGGATTATATATAATGAGAATTATTTTCCTAATTACTTCTAGACATATATACATATACATTTGTATGAGCAGTGCAGTGTGATGGACAAGTGGTCAGCTGGAATTAAAAAAAAAGATAGAAACTAGTTATACCAAATGTTCTGATCTGAGATAGACTAGCTCATAAATAGTATTGAAATGAAAACAAACATTGAGCTACTAAAAAACCAAAGTAGCTGGAAATTCCTATAAATTCAATCCTATAAGTCTCTCCACAGAAAAATTTAATTGATATTTTTTTTCTTTTTGGTTTCATTTTTTTCTGTCAGAAAAATATATCTTTCATAACTTTAGTCCAGTCTTTCTTCTGAAACCTCTTTTAATATTACACATGTAAAATCTTCATGCTATGATTTAAATTAGAGTTTATGTTTCTGTCTAGCGGGTATTTTTTGAAGAAAAAAAGATGCTACATATGTCTAATACACTGCTAAAGTATCACGAACATATATAGTACCAAGGTTTGATAAAGTAAATAAGGATTTTAAATACTAGACCGTGTAAACAAACTTATATTTTTCCAATATCATTCCATGCAAAAAAAAACAAAAAAACCAAACCATAAAGTAAGTAATTTTGATACAAGAAAATCTATCACAAGAATTTATAGTGCTGCTATGTTTCAATCAACTCAGGTGTTAGCAATTTACAATCTTTTGATCTACTGAAACCAGCCTGGCACAGATCAAAACAACTAAAGAAGAACTGCAGGGTACAAAAATATCCCTTGTAGGAATTAATTTAATAAAGAAGATACATCATAGAGCTTTATTAAATATTGTAATAAAATCTTTGGATAGCTGAAAGACAAATCTCAAGGGTAGTACAATCTGCAATAGTAGAAAACAAACCAAAACAAATAGTGCTTTATGTTTCCAGCTCAAAACCGTTGCATTTACAATAAGGAAATCTTATTTTAAAATCTGGATCTTCATAAACAGATATCTCAAGGACCATGTTTAGATTATAAACTCTGCTAGTATAAAAACTATTATTTTTTTCTTGAAATATTTATGTAGAGTAAGGATCTATAGCTCCATTTTTGAGGGTACATCTGCATTATATACAAAAGGTGTACCTTACAGCCTCTCTAGATCAGACAGACTGTGTTCTACAACTTGAGATACCCTGTATATTTTTTTTTAATTTATTGCATAAATTAAAGTTTTTCTAATTTTTGTGGGATGAAAGGTCATTTCAAGCTTCATGGTGCTATCAGGAAAACAGATTGTGTCATAAAAGGTATTTGAACACACCAAGAATGTTTCAACACTGCTTGAGCACTGAATAATTGGAAGGAGACAAACTATTTGCAGTTTTACTCATGCTGCTTAATGAGTGCTTGTGTAAAGGTGGATGGGGATAAAATTAGAGGAAATTGGGAAGTTATATTCTCATTTTAACAGAAGTTATAACAGTATGGAAATTATAAGGTGAAATGCAGTTACTATTCCTTGGATAGAATGTGATTGGCATACCTGAAACTTATGCCATAGTGATTCCTCACACACCCAATCTGCATCCTTAAGCATGTGCTAAGGGGAAGAAACAGAGGCTGGAGTGGAGCCCAGGCTCTGGTGTGTGGAGGCCAGTGGGCCCTCAGCACCAGGGTCCATTGTGGTCCCTTGGAGGCACAGACCCTAAGTTACAAACTCTCCCTCACTTTGTGGTGACAGGAAAGGCCTCTCCCAGGATGCCCTGCACTCTTCTGCAGATGTACCCCAGTTTTACCTCTCCGATTGGTCCTCTGTCTCCCTGCCCCTTTCCCCCCTTACAAGGTCAGGTTCCAGACTGTTCTCCCTCCCTCTCTTCCCCGTTAATCCCTGTCCCCTAGCCACTCCTTCCCTATCCTCACATTGGCCCACACACCCTGGCCCCTCCTGTGTGCCACCCCTGAGCCCTCAGATAAAACCCCTGCACGCGCCCATTGTTCTGGTTCTTTGTCACTGGATTCCTTCACCTGTGGCTGCAATAAACCCCGTGGAACTCCATACAAGAGCCCTTCTTGTTTCTCTTCGTTGGAGGATTACAGTGTGTGTGTGTTCGTGGGGAAGCGTGCCTGTGACGCTGAGTGGCTCCTGGCTGGAGGCGCTTCCAGAAGGTTGCAGCACCTTACCAACAGCCCGCCACCGCGACACTGGTGGAATCCTTGAAAGAATGGGAACTCAATGGTACTTTTTAGCTGATAAAACTAGTGGCAGACTTCAGCTGAGGGAGAGAGACGTCTTACTGCTGGACCAGGAACTGTGGTCAAAACACTCTCCTCGGATGAACTCATTGTAACTAACGCACACCTCCATCCCAAAGTTACCCACCCCCAAGGTATGACCACCCCTCACTGAGGAAGTGTCTGTATTTTATTGACTGTAAATTTAAGAGTGAAACAAGAGAATTTTGCAAAGGTAGGTATGAACAGTCACTCAAGCTTCACCTAAACATAGAGAAATAGTATAAAATGAAATTAGGAATGAGGAGAAGTTAGGGAAGACTCCATTATAACTTCTGGGATCAGTCAACAAGCTGAAGTTGTCTTCATAAGCAATTCTGTTGAGTCAGATCCACACTCCACATGTGCTGATTGATTATCTCAAGCTGGCTTTGATTGGTGACTAGAGTTTGTCCTTGTATTTCTTTGGATACATTTTTGCAGTCCTATACTATCACCAGCAATCCTTGAACCTTAACCTGTCACAGTCTCCTGCTATCATTGTGTATAATAAGGAGTGTTATTCTGTAGACTGTTAGAGTCAGTCCTTCATGGACACTGGCAGTCACCAGCAGCAGGTGACATACTCGAATAAAAGTGTGGAGACCTGGAAAGGAGTATATCTTGAGCTGTTGGCTTGTGACTCTGAACAACTCAGTTGGACTGCCCTCCAAACCAGCAGGCTGCTCAGTGGAAAATCCTCATAATGGGTTAGGCACAAGATTCTTAGCTTTCCACAGCAAGTGGACACATATGATACCTTTCTGATTGCATTATTGAAAACCTTCTTAATTCCATATATAGGAAGATTTTACTAAATTTGGGGTTGGTTGATTGTTTTTTCATTACTATTGCCCAAGACAGAAGAGATTATACGTGTTATTCATAGTTCAGAGTGTTCATGTGTTAAGACACTGTGACCATGGACTAAAATAAATGAATTTTGTATGTCATTCATATCTACCTAAAGCAGAGTGGAATTTTACTCTGCTGAAAACTATTGCTGTATAGTTACAAAAAAGAATAGATACATTTAGCTCAGCTCCGGGGCAAATATCTATCTACCTATAATCTCTTTCCTGGGTGAAATCTGTCTTATTCCCTGCCGTTTAATCTAATTCTAAATATATGTGTATCTTTATTCAATGCAATTGAGTGTAGGCATTTAAATGAGATGTAAAATTTATACATATTTTAGTTTTGTGTTCTTTCTACAGTACAAAATTGAAAAAAAACATAGAAACATCTTAAGATCTCTTCACCGAACATAGAAGATGCCTAAGAGTGACAAGCTTCCTAAGTTAGTTACTTTTTCAGGTGTCTAAAATTTGCTGTCATGAATTCAGGTGATATAAAAACTTAGTGGGGATTTCAGAAGAGCTTATTTGCAAGTCAGTTGCTTAAGTCCTTTCAAAACATACGGGGTATGCCTTTGGGTGGGATTTATCTGGCCAGTTGAAAATGTATATTCTTTAGTCACAAAAGAACTAATCACCCTTTTCTCCTTTTAGAGATACTTTTGCAGTAAAATTCATATTTTTGGGATGTGTCCCCTATAAAATATACTAAATACATTTTAAAAATTAATTTATTTTCTAAAACATTATAGAAGGAATCAAGGAAACTAGCTTTGGTGTACATACCTACATTTAGTCGAAATATATGTCTTATGTCCAAGGTTTTTTCAATGACTTTTCAGTGACCAAAAGCTTGGTCAGAACAATAGCTCTTTAGAAATGGTAAGCATGTGGCAAAGAAGAACCTCAAATAAAAATCTTTTTCAGTGTAATGGTACATATTTAAACCAGGTATTCTTAGGAAGCTATCTCCTCAAAATCAATATTTTTTTTAATGAGGGTTTTTAACTCCCCATATTCACCACATTTACCAAGGGCTGTGATAACCTGGCCTAACTCTATTTAACACAATAATTAATATTTTTATTTTATGGTTCAGAATGATAAAATTTAAAAATTCAATCTTAAAAAAAATAATATAGTTACAAGCTAATAAAAAGATTTAACTGATGAATATTTCCCTTAACTTGGTGCATAACCATTACAACTATTTGTACACAGTAAAATTTTCAGCCTTAATCCATTATCCCTGGAGGGAAAATGAGCCTGGGTATTTTTAAAATATTAATATTCACTACGTCAAGCACTTCTGCAATAATCTGACCATTAAAATAATATTGAATAGATTATTTTTTTATTTAAAGTGACAGCACATATCTCATTTAGAATAAAAACAGTAGAAACCAGAAAGGAATAAATTATACCCAAATTTTTCAGAAATGATCATTGCAATTTATCCGGGATGGCAATTTCGAAAATTTTTTTTTCATGAGTACTCTGTTTTTGATAAAGCAACTAATATTACATTGCAGGTATCAACTCAACAGTCTCTCTCATATATGTTTTGTAACATACATATATGTGTGTTAAAATATACAAATATTTCTGTTTGATTGTACTTTAAATCACCATCTTTCAAGAAAAAATCTGCCTCTGAAAGTAAATACCATTTCCAGATATAGACCTTGTGCTGGAAGGCCCAATATCTTTTGGCATTTTGAAGCAAAAACCTGCAGGCTTCCTGATGCTCTGGATTTTATCCAAGTTTACATTGTATTCAGTGAAAAAGAAAGATTTAGTTACTTTAAGAGCCTGAAACGCATTAATTTTTGTTTTTCTTCTTGAAATAAAGTCTTCTTTCTCAGGTATCTGAAACATTATCTGATAAGCTTCACATATTTTACTAAAGATTCTTGCTGCTCTTCTTGAAAGTACATATGTCAGAGGGCGCATCCCCTCATGAGATCTTGTTGACAGTAATCATGATGAAGACCAAATGAACAAATATCTGAGGAAAAATTTCAAGACAAATTAAAGGCATATGACAATGACGAGGGTTCATGAGGTCTAAGAACGTTACGTAAAGGATTAAAGGTACTTTTAAAGGGCAAATGCTCAGCTTCCTGTTAACTATCCCTGTCTATATACAAATAACCTGGTACGTTCTAGGGATAGGATTATTTTTTTTTTTTAAATAAAAAAAATTGAAGAGGTCCTTCCCAAGCATTTGTTAAATTGTTATGAAATTTTTGCTATCTGCAAGTCAGAGTTGCTGTTTTCTGGAGAGTGAGGGCATTCATTTAGCAGCAGAGTTCCCATTGTCTTACCTGCTGTATCTCAGCAATGTCAGAAATATTGAGGATTTGCCTTTTTTTTTTTTTTTTGGTAACAATTCTACAATCCTTGTCTTGAACTATAAGATACAGTGCTCCACTTTTCAATAGTTAAATGAGTCATACCTGGTCCTGTATCCACAAAAGTGATTTTTCTCTTATACAAGTATTTTTTCCTCATGTGCATAACTAGGTCAGGTAAATTCTACAGTGTAGGACCAATTCCTAGCTTAAATATTCTGATATCACTCCATTTGATATAATTGAGAGTGGCACACACATATCCTTCAGGATGGGAGAAATTTCCTTACTTTTTAAATCTGCAATTGAGAGAGTCAAAATTGTAATACCTAGTGATATGTTCAGACAAGCACATTCAATAGAAAATATTTGCCTTCTTTTAGAAAAAGGAGTTGTAGTTTTTTGGGGTTTTATTGTTGCTGTGAAATTATTATTTGACTTGAATTCCTAATATATCATTCTTCCTTACTCCTTTAGAGGCTAACTTCATACATCGCAATTTATATAAATGTTACATTTTTGCAGAACAAGAACTAAATGATGCTTTTCAAGTTACAGTAATGTATCATATGAACCAATGTGTTTTATTTCTTTTTAACAGAATGGAAATAAGAATAAAGATAATTACTTGACTGATTTCTTTGCATTATAGCAACCATTGTACATATAAATAATATCGCATTTAAATTATTCTGAGTTTTTTTGTTTTACATCTTAAATCATATCCACATTTGATAGTTTGGATATCAGTTGATGCAAAGTATCAGATCCAAATCACAAATTAATTTATCTTCAGATCCAAAAATGTGTGGAATTAATTATTAGGCAGAGAAGAGATTCACAGACTTAATTATTCAAAGGTCATACTCTTCTTCCATAGGTTCGCATTTGCTGTGAAAGGGGAGAGCAGTGGCTTTAATTTAAAACCAAATTTTGATCCAACTTTAATGAAGACAATCTTCCTGCCTTCGTTCCTTTCAATGCTTTCCGTACCAGTACAATACCTTCTCATATTCAGCTACAGAAAAAGAATAAAAAAGGTTTAAGATTAAGGAACTGACACTAGTGGGCGTTCTTAATACATGGTACTTTGGAAAACAATTCTGAAAAAAAAATTAAAAAGAGAGAAATTAAAATCACGAGAAAAAAAATACTGTGGGTAAATACTAAAGAGTGATAAATTGTTTTGTGTTAAAACACAGGAGTCTGAGCAAGTGAAATGTTAGTTTATCTACCACTTTCTTCATAATGGTTCATTATGCACGTCTGTGTAAATAATTTTGACTGTATATCAATATTAGAAGAAGACTAAGTTGAGATGAGGGAGAAACCGGGTAACTTTTGAGAGAATAAATAAATGAGAGAAAAGATATTGTAACCTGCTATGCCAGGACCTTCCTTACACTTGGTGATGTCCTTACATGGAGTAGGATAAGAAAAGATTCTGTGGCTTTGTGGAGCACAATATTGATATTTGAAACTGCCAGTGATGACTTCTTCATCCTTAATTGTTTTTTAAAGCCTTCTCAAGTAACTTTCAGTCAGTTCTCTATAATTTTAAGACAGCTTTTTGTTATTTTCAGGGTATTTATCTGTTCCAGGAAGATTCTTCTCAATGTAATAAGCAGAGCAAACAGAATAACGTTTACCTTATGCTCGCCTTTCTGGACATCCAATAGGTACAAGACTGTAATATTAAATAGTAACACAGATATTTGGGATTATTTATTGTATTTGTCTACTATGGATAGAAGGTTGAAAGCACTAAGACTCAAAGGACTGGCTTAAAGGTAAATGTGAGGAATAAATGGGATGTGTATGACATTACCATTTAGTCACAAAAGGGGATCTAATAGTATCAAGAGAAGAAAATGTTTCTATTTCTTGTCATAAAGGGCAATTGATTTAATCTTTATGTAATATTAGTTAGAAATTTAGTCCAAGTGAGTTCTCCATTATTCATGAATACTTCTGATTTCAGTTTATTTCTTGATAAGCTCCATCTTTTATGATGGCATCCCTGTTGGTTGGAGACTGACAAATTTTCCAGAATAAGGTAGTCAGATTCTCACTCAGTATTCCACTGTCAGTGGGATATATGGCATTTGAAAGAAGCACTAACAATGATAGACCAGTGAGAGCCATTGAAAGCAGCGAGCTCCAGATAACAATGAATTATCTGTGTAAGAGAGAAGATAAGGAAAGGAACGGGTCCACAGACCCCACTGATGGGAAAGATTTGAAAGATGGTCTCCTTTTGTAAAGAGGAGAGCAAAGCGTGGGACCCAGAAAGAACTTAGAGGAGATGGGATGAGCTGACAGAATGACTCTATGCTTTGTAAAAAGGGATATCTTGCTCTTCTCTGCCCAGTTCTCCTCTGTGCTCTCCTATCCTGACGACATACTACATCATTCTAATTTACTAGTTTGACAGAAAGTTAATCCAACAAGTGAAACCAAAAAGAGTTTTCTGGCAGTCTTATCTGTCATCTTGTTTAGACTTTACTTAAGCCTGTGAGATTGTATCTTCATTTAACAAATTATTTTACTTATTCTGAATAACAAGAGAGGTATGAGGCTACTGAACAGAGCCCAGCAATAGGCCACTGAGATGAACAAGGGAGTGGAGCACCTCAAATATGAGGAAAGGCTGAGAGAAGTGGGACTGCTTATCCTAGAGAAGAGCAGCCCTAAAGGGATGGTATGCAAGTATGTAAATATCTGATGGGAAGGTACGAGGAGGACAGAGCCAGACTCTTTTCAGGCGTGTCCAGTGGCAGGACCACAGGTAATAGGTATAAACTGAAAAACAGGAGGCTCTGCCTGAACTGCAGGAAACACTTTTTCACTGTGGGGATGACTTAGAAGGGGGGCAAGTTGCCCAAGGGTGTTGTGGAATTTTCATCCTTGGAGATATTGAAAAGTTGCCATCACATGGTCCTTGGAAAACAGCTCTGGGTGACCTCATTTGAGCCAGGGTATTGAACAAGATGACCTCCAGAGGCATCTACCAAACTCAACACTTCTGTAATTCTGTGATTCTCAGAATTATTCAGTTACATTTATATAGTGGACATGAGCATCAAATTCACATGCTTTGCTAAAAGAGGGATTTTGAAAGGATTCACTGCTGCTTTTAATGAGAGGCATATATTACACAGAACACTTTGAATGAAGGTTAATATTGTAAAAGAACATGCCAGCATACATAACTATTACTGCTATTGTAGAAAATGCTAATCCCATTGAATCTTTCCAACTTAAAAAAAAATTACAGCAGAAAATTAGTTTCACATGGGTGTTTTCTTGCTTTCTTATAACTAGAACATTGCCTTGATTAACTGATCAAAAATACCATACTAAAAGTAAGAATTTTCTGGTTTGCTTTATACCAAGGGAATTTGACTGGTACGAAATAGATTACATTATGTAAATGAACTGCTGTGCAAGTAATCCTGTTTAATTAAATTTGTAACTATAAAATATAATTGTTTAAATAAATATCTACCTATTATTAAGTGTTTATAAAATAACACTAATAAAAATTCATCTCTAAAAATCTGAACATTTTATTCTTTGATACACTGTAGCATTTTGCTTTTTTTCAGCTAATTTTTTCATAGCAAATAAATTTCTTTGATAGTCATGTAGAATGCCTTTGCTGAAGTTTTATTTATGTTACATTTTGGGGGGAAGACAATTGGTTAGATTTTAATGAGATAGATAGATACACAGTTAAACCTCTGTGAAGACCTACTGACTTCTCTCTCATAGTGTCACCTAAAGAACTTGAAATTTACTGAATAAATATTAAAAGGTTATTCTGTATAGGAACAAAGCTAGAATTGATGCATTCTACATTGTTTCTAATAGGCAACTTCTTTGTACTACCCTGAAATTGCAATTTTTTTTCCCTACTGAATAAGTAGACAAGAAAATTACACATTAATTAAGATATTCCCTTGCTGACTTTCTTATACTCTTGCTGTCTTTTTATAGGTTGCTTCTTCAATTACCTTCTGGGATGTTTCTTATTTAGATGGGATCCTGCAGGGCTCACTGCTGAGATTGTTTGGCTCTGCAGAAATTCACATAATCTTCAAAAAACAACTGTTTAGATTCACTCTTTCTAGCAAACAAGGGAAGTAGAAGATGAGGGCTTGTACCCAGCTAGATCCCAACACAGTATTCTTGAACTCAGAATCCCTCTAGTTACTCTAGACTAGACACAGCATTAAATGAATCTTTAAGTGAAATGGTGTTGTCTGCTATTCTTGGTACAGGGTTTCAGAAATCTGGCTTCAAGAAGCTTCCAGGAAGCTCTATCAAAAGTCAGGAGGAATTAGCTTCCTTGGCTTAGTGAGTCTGTATCCCATTGGAATACAATTGATTTATCCCTTGCAATGTATCATGCAGAGGTTTCAGTCTACTTTGCCATCATGTATTTTGCAGGTTTGTGTCATTTTTTTGGTTAATACATCTTAGTATTTAAACAATCATATTAATTCACTTACCTTTCAGATACCACATATTTTTGCAACACAGTACTTGGGTTATTTGTCCAAATATTCTCAAAAATGCTATGTTAGTTTCTGAGTTTGTTTTAAACTGAGCTTTGCAATATGCCTATGAATTGCTAGTTTCACATGATGAATACAAGGAGAGCCAGGTACAAAAATAAGTTCAGAAAGTTCTGAGTGTAAAGCTTGGTCCCATTAAAATTAACCTAAATTTTATCCTTTTACTTTTGATTTTTAAATTTTAATTTTAATTCAAAGTCATTATGTTCCTCTTATGGTGTCTGCCATTGTCTTGATATCATAGTACATTGTATCACTGAAAAAATGGTAACCCCATAAACCAAACCAAAACATTAAAAGCCCCCTCAAAAACCTGTTAACATAATTTGCATAAGTATGAAGAAAAATAATCAAATCAACATCTGACATTAAATTCAGGCTTGGTTACCCAAAACACATCAACACATCATAAATTTTTCATTACTTTGATTATCACTGGACTCCAGGATGGTATGGAATTGACTCCTGTATACTTGCACACACGCATTGATTAACTTAAATCATACCAACACTGAGCATTACTAAAGAGCCTAGGCAAGACATTAGAAATTTTTTTTCCATTTTCTGACATTATAGATTTGCTTGCATTAAAAAAAAAAAACAAACAAAAAAACCACCCCAACCTACTCCCAGTCCTCACCAGTAAAACAACTCTCATTGATTTACAGGCAAATTTCTATATAAGGAATCATTACACTGCCATTTAAACAAATTTTTTCCATTTTTTTTTTTAATGAGACTGTCAAGTCCTTGTCCTGTGAAGGTTTTTTAGATATATTTCTTAGTTTTCCTTTAAGAGGCAAATTTAAGAGAATAGTCCAGTGTAGCCAAAAGGTTTAAGGATTTGTTAATTATTACTGAAAATAAAGACTAAATTGATTATTTGAGGAAATCAAATACCTAATCAGATTAGACATTTTTTACTTAGTCCATTAAATTTTATATTAAAATAGCTACAGGTTTTACTTGTCCTATTTTCAATCCATAATCTCACTTTAGTATTCTTGGTTATTTGAGAGGGGTTGAGTGGGTCTTTTTGTTTGTTTAGGGGTTTTGTTTGTTTTGTTTGTTTGTTTGTTTGTTTGGCGGTGATTGTTGTTGATTTTGGGGTTTTTTTGTTTGGTTTTGTTTGTTTGGGGGGTGTTGCGTGGATTTTTTATTTGTTTGTTGTTGTTGTCTCTTTTGTTTTGTTTTTTAACCTTGTCATACTCGTCTATGAAGATTTATTTGTTTATTTTATTTGAAGATTGAAAGATGGTTAAAATTAAGGCTTTAGGGAAATAATCAGGAAATGGGACTTTCTGTGATCTGTTTTCTATAGTTACTTGATTCTGAGGTAAAATTCTATTCTTAAGCTTATGTTGAAAAAGTTCCGTGATCCAATAAATTCTGTATGATGTTATGTGCTGAGCAAGTTAATGCAAGTCTGAATTAAATACCTTCATTTCTGTGATACAGTTCAGAATCAGCATTTTATGTTCTTGCTATGCTTAAAAAATCTACAGTGAAAAAGTCCTAATAAAAGACCTTAGTAGTCATCCAGCTGCATGTACTCAAAATGTGTCATTGGCATATTTCCCTAAAACGATATTAACAAGGTATTCACTGGATATGCTGTATCTGTTAGATACACTGGAGCCACTGGTGGTGAGCTGGATTCTGGTGGAGGATTGTGATGGTGGTGAGGATTATGTTGCCTTCTGCAGATTTGGCAGGCATGTGAAAAATAAGTGTCTTGCACATTTAAAAAAAAAAAAAATTACAATAATTAGAGAACAAAACTCCATGAATACACAAGAGGTCCAATTCCATTCCTGATTCCACTGAAGTCAGAAGAACAGAGAACATCTAACAAGTATGCAGAAGAAAAAATCATTTGCTTTTGATACCCAATCAAAAATGATATTAAAGTGTAAGAGCATAATATTTGAAAAATTTGAATGATATCTATTTCTAATTATATGTCATCATTTTAATTGCATCAACAGTACATCCAATTCCAGTTTAGTAGTGTCAGTTGACCATTCTCAGATCATTTACTGTCCTTTAAGTTTCATGCTCTGTGCCCAAATTTCTGTGACTTTTTTTCTTCATATTAATTGAGATTATCTTTCTCATTGCTACTTAGACTTCACAAAAATCGGTGGGTTGTCTGTAATTTCAATTTTATTTTCTTTTTGATTATCCAATATAACATATCCCTAAGAGTAGCTGCAATTTCATAGTTGTTCCTTTAGCCACTGAAGTACTGAATTATTGTGAGGAAGATACGGTGCAGTACCTAATCTACCTTTTTTTTCTTTCTTTTTTTTTTAAAATAATATCTTTGTAAAGTAATTGCTTTTGGTTTTATTATACTTACTATGTGTCTATGAGGATGGAGGTAAACAGTCTCCAACTTACTTTCCTCATGTTTTGAACTAGCTAATTTGGATCACGATTGTGTTAGATGATGAGAAACAAGTGTATTAGCTCAGACATTTCCTCCTGCTTTTATATCTGAAAAGTGCTCTTCATTTTTTCCTCATTATTTCTTTGCAAGACAAGACAGAGGAATTCTCCAGTTCTAGCATTGAAAATGTAGGGGGAAATTACTGATCATTTGCATGAGGTATTTGTAGTATTCAGAAAGAAGAAAAAGTTGTTTCAGGGCAGGAGGTTTTAAATTAAGGTTAGTAGCTAAGTAGGTCACAAGAAATTGCCACTATAATTTTTGTTATATAGCTAAATGTTACCTGTCCCAAACAGATGACATGAAGCTGAGTGTTGCAGTTCATTTACTTGAGGGATGAAACACAATCCAGAGGGATCTTCATAGGCTTCAGGAGTGCATCCTTGTGAACCACATGAAGTTCACAAGGCCAAGTGCAAGATCTTGCACCTGGGTCATGGTAATCCCCAAATATCAGTACAGAGTGGGGCACGTATGTATTGAAAGCAGCCTTGCTGCTGAGAACTTGAAAGTCCTAGTGGATGAAAAACTGAATATGAGCCAGCAATGAGCTTGCAGCTAAGAAAACCAATATTATCCTGAGCTGCATGAAAAGACATGAGGCCTGAAGGTGAAAGGGAGTGATTCTCTCTCTCCGTTCTCCTGACATCCCACCTTAAATACTGTGTTGAGCTTTGAGGTCCCCAGCACAAAGACATGGACATGTTGGAGCAGGTCCAGGGAGAAGCCACAAACACAGACAGAGGAATCAAACACTTCTCCTGTGAAAAAAGGCTGAGAAAGTTGGGGTTCATCTGCCTGGAGAAGAGAAGGCTCTATCCTATTGCAGCCTTTCAATAATTAAAGTGGGCTTGTAAAAACAATGAGGACAGACTTTTTACCAGGAATGCAGTCGTAGGACAAGGGAAACTGTATTGAACTGAAAGAGGGTGTGTCCTGGTTTCAGCTGGGATAGACTGGACATAAGGAGATAATTCTTTATAGTCAGGTTGGTAAGACAGTGGAACAGGTTGCCCAGAGAAGTTGTGGGTGCTTCATCAGGAAGTGTTCAAAGACAGGTTGGAGGGTGCTTCGAGCAACCTAACCTAGTGCAAGATGTCCCGGCCCACAGCAGGGGGGCTGAAGTAGATGTGTTGGAGGTCCCTTTCTAATTGAAGTAGCCTATGATTCTACGATCCTATAGGGATCAGGGAAAAGTTGCTGTAATTGAATTAAAAGCCCTTTATAAACAAACATCCTCCCCCCACATTCAATACTTCAGATATTTTTTAAAATCTTTGAGCACTGATATTCAAAATGGTACAAACAACTATGTATCTGTGTCTGCTTGCTATTCACAGTGAATGAATCCTTCTGGCAATAAGGAATGTTCATCCATTTTCTTCTCACAGAGAAGTCATTAATCACCTAATTGTTGACGGTATGCTTTCTCAAAGTTTCATGCCACATATCTGTGAAATCTTCTATGTACCAGCCTAGACAAATCTATTTATCTTTTAACTCTCTTATTGCTTGGCTCCTTACAGGTTTTAAAGCCTATGGAATCTATTAACTTGGTTCTACTCTAGTATTTAGGTTGTTTTCATGTTTCTACAGACATGAAGAAATAGTAATTCAATACCTAGATTATCTTCTGATAAAAGGAAAAGAACTACAGTTCACAGTATCTTACTAAAACAACCACAGACTGATTTTTGATTTTATTAAGAGCTATACTTACTAATTTTTTGGAAGAGGAATTAAACCTACAATACAACAACAACAGCAACAAAAAGGAATGTAAAGTCAACAAGCAATAACTAGAAGAACATTTGCATACATTTTACCTTTGCTTGGTTATTTTTTGTTAGGAAAGTACCTTAAAAATGAAAGCAAACAGCATAATGCACACGTTGCTGAAAAGAGACATTCTTCACTTCCTAATTAGTTATCCATGCACATATACTCACACACACATACACGGGCCAACTTCAGAAAATGCTTTATCTGCTCTACAGGGCTGGGTAAACACTCACCTACATTATGAGGTCTAGGAGAATGAGTCTGAGGAGCTTGAATGTCAGTCCCAGGCCCACAGATAGGGGTCCCAGGTGAGGGTCATTGTAGATACACGTTGTAGAGGACAAACAAATAGGTTTTGTCATGGCACCTCTGTACAGATGACTGTAACAATCAAGAATGGAAGCAGTCAGAAATTGCCAGAGGGATTGGACTTTATATCCAAGGTAATATTTGATGCCTCACAAAATAGGGCATGCTCAGCAGGTTGTACAAAATTACTTTGCAACCCTAATGATGCAACCAGTAACACTGAACTTTGATGCTGAATTGCTTTGTTCTGTTTTCAATGCTTTGTGCTTTTTCTTCCTGATGCAAACAACCTCAACTACTACTACTTTTTATATTCACTGTTATGATGAATAAGAGAAAAATAAAATGAGAATTTGGAAAGTCTGCAGTGGAAGGACATTTGCAAATAAAAATATCTTGAAATTTTCTAAAGTTTCATGTCTCTAACTCCATTCATGCTTACTACTTGGCAGTACTGTGTAAAGTGTTCTATTAAGTAACCACCTGAGGATACCCAGTTGTGAGGCTTATCCCACTTGAAAGATTTTGTTTTGTCTTTTTATTTTTTATAAAAGTCACACCTCTGTCATGGGGGCATTTTGCTGCAAAACAACAACAAAAAAAGGTATTCTACGGCGGTGCCAGGGACAGAACATAACCTTTAAGGAGGGCACATCTAGAAGTAATTTTCTAATGATCTTTCTCTCCTTTAAGATTTTTGACCACAGTGCAAATCAGGTAGAAATAAATTCTGATCATATAAAATATACAGTTGTGAAAACACTTATAGTCTGACTGCATAATATTTTTGAAGTCTCTGTAAGCAGAAAACAGAGTGGGACTTAGCTGTCCCAAGCAGATGAACAGACATTTCAGTGACAGGTGGAAATACTTCACTTTCAGCAAGATCATACAGTGACCATTTCCAGCTGGACAATCTGAGACACAAAAGCATCTGAGCATTTTTACTGCTGAAGAACTTTGCAACAATTGCCTGAACAGTCTTACACTGAGAACTTCTCTTCAGAAACATTTTTTTTTAAGTAATCCTTCTCCTCCTCCTCCTCCTCCTCCTCAAAAAAAAAAAAAAAAAAAAAAAAAAAAAAAAAAAAAAAAAAATAATACAAATTTTTTTAAAAAAAAAAAAAGTTATCAGTACTCTTTTAGAATTAACAAATATGAACCTTTAACAATACTTACAGAATTCCACTGAAAGGTGATGAGCCAGGGCAGACCTCTGAGATTGTTTCTGCAGCAATTACTCAATGCTCAATAAAGAAGAGCAATTACTGATAAAACTCCTCCTTCCTAATGACATATACATGTATTTTTCTTGCTGAATTCCAGATTTAACAGCCTTTCACAAGTCTCTCAACTAGCTGGTTTTATCTTGTGCATGTATTTAACTAGAGGCAATGATGAGAATGAAGCAAATAAGCGTATAAAGGATGCTTTTCATCCTGTATTTTTCCCTACAATTCATGTATTCCTCAGTCAGCACATATTATTCTTACAGGTTAAAAGAAGAATGTTTTAAAGGGTTTTCGTTAAAATAGAGAGACAAAATTTTATTTTTCTGAGGTGTTTGCTGAGTTTTTCTATTAAACAGGTAGGAAAGATCGAGTTAATATGATGCATGCTATTATTAAAAGTTGAAATTTTTATGTCTGACTTTTGTATAAGATCATGGAATCATAGAATGGCTTGGGTTGAAAAGGACCTTACTGATCATCTCATTCCAACTGCCATGCAATGGGCAGAGACGCCTCTCACTAGACCAGATTACTCAGAGCTCCATCCAACCTGGTCTTGGACGCTGCCAGGGATGGGCCATCCACAATGTCCCCTGGCAATCTTTGCCACAATCTTCACAATAAAGAATTTTTTCCTAATCTAACCTACACCTATCCTCTTTCAGTTTAAACCCATCCCCTCTTCTTTTGTCATTAGATGCTCTTGTAAGTAGTCTCTCTCCATTTTTCCTGTAAGTTCCTTTCAGGTAATGGAAGGCTGCAATTAGGTCACCCCGAAGCCTCTTTTCCAGGCTGAGAAATGCCAGTTCTCTCAGTCTTTTCTCTTAGGAGAGGTGCTCCACCTCTCTGATAAACTTGGAGGCCCTCATCTGGATCTGCTCCAACAGGTCCATGTCCTTCCTGCACTGGGGACCCCAGGGCTGGATGCAGCACTCAGGTGGGGTCTCACCAGAGCAGAGCAGATGGGCAGAATCCCCTCCCTCGCCCTGATGGCCCCGCTGCTTTTCCTGCAGCCCAGGACACATTTGGCTTTCTGGGCTGAGTGCTCATTGCTGGGTAATATCCAGCCTCATCCAGCAGCACCCCCAAGTCCTTCTCAGCAGGGCTGCTCTCCATTTGTTCATCCCCCAGCCTGGATTGATACTGGGGGTTGCCCCAGCTCGCAGCACTTTGCACGTGGTTTTGTTAAACTTCATGAGATTCCCATGGGCCCACTTCTTGAGATTGTCCAGGTCCCTCTGAATAACATCCTATAATTTACGTGTGTCAACTGCACCACTCAGCTCATCAGCAAATTTACTAAGGGTGCACTCGATTCCACTGCCCTTGTGACCAATGAAGATGTTAAAAAGTGCCAGTCCCAGTACCAACCCCTGCTAAAACATCACCGGTCACTGATGTTCATTGGGACTCTGAGCCATTAACCACTACCCTCTGGATGGGACTGTCCAACCAATTTTTTGCCCACTGAACAGTCCACCCATCAAATCCCTCTCTCTTCAGTTCTGCAGCTTATTAACAGTGGCTGTAGTATTATAGCAGTTATTTTTTTTGACCCATAATAATATTACAAATCTGACATTTTAATTCTCAGAAATAAAGAGACACTAACATATATTTAACAGAAAGAAGACATTGTCACTTTCACGTTTTGTTCAAAAAGTAGTTTTTATAAGTTTAGGGATTCTTGAGGAAAAAAGTAAAAATGAAAAAACCCCACACTGTAGATTACTAATGCATGCCACAGGCAACTAATTCTTCTTTCTGCCATTTGAGCATCTCTGAGAGTGAATGACCATGGATTGATGACACTTCTTCTCATCTGTGTAGAAATGCCTCTAATCTTGCAGTAAAATGTATTATATCAGTTATAATCAACAGTAGGAATCAGAGATTTTCCCCCGCCTTGTATTATTATTATTTATTTACCTAATATATAACATAATGATCTGTGAATAATATACTCTCTGGGAGTATTGTATAAAAGTAAACCCAATTTTTGAGAGACATGGACACTACTAGAAATAAAGAGACAATACTATTAAACTGCGAGGTCCAATCCAAAGATTATATAAGGCCAATTAGAATTAATAAATTGTTGACTGCACTACACAATTTTTGCCATATTTTCTGAGTACTAGAAAAAACTTTAAATAGCACATGAAATAAAAAATATAGAAAATAACAAGAGTTGTCACAGCATATTATAAAAAGGGAAATGAAGCATATATGGGAAGATATCTCTTTCAACAAGAGTATATTATTGTATGATGCTTGGTAACAATTGCAACTTTAGTAATTAGGCACAATGGTGAAGAACTGATTCCTCTTTATCATAGTGAATTAAGAAAATAAGAACCATTCAAAACAATTTTTTCAGAATTAAATATGTAAAACACAAAAACATCACATTTTTGGAAAAATAAAAAAATCTGCATAATTAAGACAGAATTCTGACATAATTATTCAGACTATCTCACTAGACCTTTTAGTTTCACCAGTCATGATGGAGACAGTCAAGAGATGTAGGAAGTGTTCGTGCTTTTCATAAAATCTCTGTTCTATCTTGAGCCAGAATCCAGAATGCCAGATTGGCATAAAATTGTCTAAACAACCATAATTCTGAGAGATGTTATGATTAAAATATCCATACAAATATTTGTGATGATTTTGTTTATCTACAAATTGGAAAGCTTTCAATGTATCTATTTTTCAGGTTTCTCAGTGCTAATAATCATAGAAATGTTAATAAATAACCCTCTTTGAGCTAGCATAATTTCAGTCAGCTCTATAAAGTCATGGAAACAAGTTTTCCTCACCTTAAGTTGCCAAATTGGGATTTTAATGTACTTGTGCTAAGTGAAGAAGCATGCATGCTGCAAGAGCCAAAAATTGACAGGGATATGTGTTGATATATACTAGAGAGCATCTATTTTTTCTTGATTTTTTTTCTACAGGAAAACTCCTTGGGCATTTGTCATTTCATCTTGAAAGCTGTGATCATCTAAATGTTATTTAAAATATGTTGCCATATATTAATTTATTTTGGAATAATATTTATTCTGATAAAAATAGCGAAGCAAACAAAAACCATATTTTTTTTCTCAAAGTTTCGCAATAAAATTTTTAAAAAATGCCTAATTTTTTTCTGCTCCTTGTTTTGATTATTTTTTAATGACAGTAAACACAGGGAAGGATAAGTGGATTAAGTATAAAGTCAAATAGCTCCCATGAAGCAGAGGTCATTAGTTACAGCTAGTTCTTTAGAAATAACAATAAAATCTAATTTAAGCTTTAACAAAAATTTACAGTTGAATGTTTCCAAGTACTTACATAATACAAAACTATTTAATTTAAAAAAATCTTTTTAATTATAGAAATTGTTAATCATGACATAAGTATGAAAACAGAGATGGGCTTATTAATTTGAGTCTTTCAAAGATGTGAAGAACTGCAGCAAAAACACTGGGCAATTTTGCCTTTTCTTATGTGGCTGATGTGAATACTCACTCAATTTTCTGCTGCATGCACCTTTTGGTGCTTCATCCATCTAAACCCAGCTTTGCTAGGCGCTGTTTATTCAGGTTATACCTCAATTTGCTGTGTACAGAGAGAGAAAAAGAGAATGCAAAGATTACCCTGATCCAGGTGTAATCTTTGGTTAACATCTAGGTAGTCATTTAGACTGTGTTTATATCTTGGTTAAAGTTCCATTAATAGTAATGATATATTCCTGGCTTTATAAAGTATGTTTCCTCTTTTCTTATCCACAAATTTTGAGCACGACTCTATTTATTTCAACCTTAGTTGAAATTACACATCAATATGGAGGCAAAGATACCACAGGTAACAGATCGAAAATTCATCTGGAGAATACAGGAAGGGTACATTTAGATTTTCTTTATGATGAATATGATCCCTGTCTTTAAACCTCATTCTGAGAGTGTTTAGGTATGGTTTACAGTTTATACTCCCTTATATCATCTCAATATTTCTTCTGCTATTTCAGATCTCTGCTGAAAATGTATGAAGTCTAATAGGGATCTAAGATATCTGGATGAAAGAAAAATTTGTATAGTAGAAGATGTGAAAATTACACTAAAATCAAATGAACATAATAAAAAGGGGGGAAAGAAACCTACCAGAAAACCTCTACTTCTGTTCACAGAACCATTTATATTATTCAGCTAAATGCAATCCAATGGCATTCAGATGCTACGCTGCCTCAGCATAATTATTTAGAATCTGGGATTTAAAGGATATTCACAGGAAATTTAGTGTTAGCAGTTCCTCTACTCACAGGACAATTTATTTTACTTGTTCTTTAAAAAGTTTATCCTCTTCTGATGAACAGTTTGCCTGCCTTCCCTTTCATCCAACAGGAATTTTGTAAAAAGGTAATAATAAAAATAATAATAATAATAATAATAGTAGTAGTAGTAGCAGCAGTAGTAGTAGTAGTAGTGTCTTTGAGCTGAGATTTTAGAAATACAACCAATCTGAAAACAAAATTGACATCATGAACACCTTTTCAACCTTGAGAAATCCAGATCTCCATTTAACTTTTATATTTGATTTGCACTATCTGCACTACTGTTACATTTTTTTTCTACAGTGAGATGCATTGTCATTACTATACAACTTAGATACTAAACTTGCACTACAACTGCTGTAGCTTAAAACAAGAATTGTTCTTCCACAGAGCTTAAACACTCTTTAACACTCCCTTAAAGAAGTGCTGTTTAAATTAGACTAGGATGAAACAAACCCAACAGAGCAAAATAAATGTGGAATTTCAGCAGAAATTAATTTTGGAATAGATGGAGGAGGTAGGAACCTTTCCCCCAGTGACAAAAGGATAACTCGCAGGAAGTTTTGTGGAAGGCCTCATGGGGAGTGTTTCAGTCTGGTGAAATTGGCACCTTTTGAATCTTAAAAAGAAAAAGGCCAAAATCATTGTATGTTGTCTGCTTCTACAGGTGAGGTGCCACTATCCTTTGGGACCTGCCAGTCCCTTATGTTATGACAGCAACTTGAAATCAATGCATAGATTTCTATACCACTGAAGAAGAATAACTTCCAGAGCATTAGCGAAATATGTAAGATAAAAATGAACAAGATGAGCTACTACTTGGACCAGGTTCATTTTGACACTGTTTCTCTTCTGTATGATCTGTGGCTTGCACATCAGAAAGATAAAAAGTCTTTCTGATTGCTCCTCAAGCATCAGAACAAATTGAAAATTGAAAGAATTGGACATGTTATTGATTCTTTAAAGAGGAATTTTAACTAGGTCAAAGACAGAGAAGAGACTAAAAGCACTGAAAGAAGGCATAAAAGTATTTTTAAGGATCTTCTTTTCTCCTTGATGAATAAAACTGTCGGTGTTAATTTCCTGTTATTAAATTGGGCATTAATCTTTATTCACCCACATGCACTTATTTATCTAGAAGATTTTAGTAAAGCTTATTCCTTTGGATTTTCAGTTCAATGATGCGAAGTGCCTAAGCCATATTTGCTCATGCAACACTGTCATAAATCTGCAGTAATTTCAGAGTGTTCCACACAGCTTTTGCAGTTCTACAGTGGAAATTCTCTTATAATTGCCTCAATTATTTTTTTGCATGTTATGAATTAGCATTTTACATGATATAAGAATTATTTTTTTAAATAGATTTTACCATAAAAATCTTCGTTTCAAGTACTTTAAGTCAAATCATTTGAAACCATGAAATATGACTAAACTTTAGATCCATTACATACATTTACATCTGGTATGACTTTCCATATGTCCAGCTGAAAGGTCTCAGTAGGCTGTGGGAGAAGAGATACAAAATTTACAGAGATTTTGAGAGCACATTTGAGAGTGGTCAGTGCTGTCACTGGGCACCAGTGGCAAGATCCTGGTTCTGTCTTCATTGCAACTTCCCTTCAGGTATTTATGTACAGTGAAAACATCTCCCCTGACCCTTCTCTTCTCTGGGCTGCACAGTCCCTGTCCTTTAACCTTTCCCCATAGAAGCGTGTTCCAGTCCCTTAGCCATCTTGGAGGCTCACTGTTGATGTCCATGTCTCTCTTGCAGTGACGAGCCCAGAACTGGACACAACACCCAAATGCAGCCTCAACAGTGCTGAGTGAAGGAGAACGATCGGCTCACGTGCCCTGCTGGCAGAAACACTTTTAAAACAGCATCATTTACTTTATTTGCTGCGAGGGCACATTGCTGATTCTTGTGCAAGTTGGTGTCCAACACGGCCCGCAGGTCCTTTTCTGCCAAACCAGTTCCCTGCTGAGTGGTCCTGGTTTGTAGTACTACATAGGGTAATTCCTCCACACGTGCAGGACTTTACACTTCCCCTTGCTGAATTTCATGAGATTCCTGTCAGCCCATTTTTCCAGCCTGTGGAGGTCATTCTGAGTGGTAGCACAACTCCCTGCATATTAGCCACACCTCCCAGTTTCCTCTCCTCAGAAAACTTGCTGAGAGTGCATTCGGCCCCACAGTTCAGACCATTAGTGAAGATCATAAAATCATAGAATCATTAAGGTTGGAAAGGCCCCTACAATCAAGGAATGGAGTCCATAAACCTAACACTGCCAAGTCCACCATTAAACTGGGTTCCCAAATGCCACATACACAAGGTTTTTGAATGCTTACAGGTGAATGCTTACAGAGATGGTGATTCCACCACTTCCCCAGACAGCCTGTTCCAATGCCTGACAATCATTTCAGAAAAGACATTTTTCCTGATATCCAATTTAAACCTTCCCAACTGCAACCTGAGGCCATGTCCTCTTGTCCTGCCCTTTGTTATGTGGCAGAAGATATTCACTATAACCTCCTTTCAGGTAGATACAGAGAGCAAGAACATCCTCCCTGAAGTTCCTTTTCTCCAAGCTAAACAACCCTAGCTCCCTCGGCCAACTCTTCATCAGACTTGTGCTCCAGACCCTTCACCAACTTCATTGGCCTTCTCCGGTCATGTTCCAGCACCTCAGAGTCTTGTTTTCTGTGGGGGCCCCAAAGCAACACAGAACTTGAGGCGTGGCCTCACCAGTGCTGAGTACAGGGGGATGATCACTGACTTTGTTCTGCTGGCCACACTATTGCTGATACGGGCCGGGATGCCATCCACATATTAAAGAGGATCAGACCCAGTACGGACACCTTGGCTATTCCTCTATTTACCAGCCTCCAACTAGAACACGTGTCACTGATCAGTACCTTCTGGGCCCATGCTAAGTCTCCATGTTAGGTTTTCTGCATACCAGGCAATCCAGCCTATTATAAGAGCTATTTATGTAGATGAAATCATGCAAAACCTTCACATGAATTCTGAACTTACGTCATGGAATGGATAATATAGATATAATTAAAACCATGAATAATAGTTTTCTATTGCTAAAAAACTTAATGAGATTCATCCACTTTCTTTTACTGACAGTTGATTATAGTGGGAGCATGTACTTTCCTTAGTTTTCATGAGATTATTTGTGAATCTACATATGCACAGTTATTATTCATCTGCAAATTACCAAGATCTATATATTAGACAGCATTTGTTTATAATATTTAGCTAAATTTGGTTGGATTTTTCCAGAACTATCCATCATCAGTACCATTCATCCACCAAAGCCCATACAATTAAATGCTTTTTTTCACATTAAGCAGCTCAATGCCCATTTCACTTAAAATTTGAGGTCCTGCTATTTCTTGGGGGATTAATGCATTCACAGTTCAAATTTGCTTCTCTGACACAGCAGGAATGTTCATTCCTGATGTTTCTGCTTTATGTTAACAGAACATGAAATAAACAAACAATCAAACAAAAAACCATGATTCATATCACTAATTAACTAGATGTCCTGACATAACACAGATTTAATTTACATCACTCTCACAACAACAAAAAAGACCATATTTTGAAAGAACCTTTTCTTTTTTTTACCTACCTGAGTTATATGTAACCAAGGAATAAAAACAAAATAATATTTATAAGTAATTGTACAAAAATTTTGTGCTACATAGAAATTGTAGTTAGACACCGAGGAAATGAAAAGAATAAATTACATGAATCATATAAAGACACATTCAAATATCCTTGTAGCAATCAATCCAGCAGATATGCCTGTGTTTATTTGTACAAGTATTTATTAATTCACACTTGCAATCATGGTAATTTGGTGACTCAAAAAACCCCTTAATTCATCCCAAAATAATAGACATAAATTTTCCTTTCCTTTCTTCCCCCATTGAAAATATTCTAATACACAGAGTGAATAATTGAGACAGGTGGGCATTTCTGTGCCAGATACTCGCACAAAACCCATAATCTCACATGATGATACTCTAAAAAGCTATAATTTTATGATTTTTTTTAATCACATTGCTTTAAGAAATTTTGAATCATCTGTTGGTCTGATAATTTAAGGGGAAAATTATAATGCCTAGGAGGTTGTTACTGGGATTTTTTTTCTTAATTTGATCATAGTTTTGTTCTCTGCAGTATAATGTTGAAGAGGGTTCTAGTTCATTTTGCATCAGACAAGCCTGAGATTCTCAGTTGGTTTCATACATATTTTTCCAATTTTTCTTTTTTTTGAGACTAGTCAGATCTCTTCAGACCAGTTTTACAGATATGGTGGGTCAAGACGAATTACATATCCTGTAGAATCTCTTAAGATATAAGACTTAAAACCATCTCTGACAAAATTAACTACATAATCTCAGCACATAGATATTTAATCATAGAGTTATAGAAAAATTCAGGGTAGAAAACTTCTTTTAAGATCAACAAGTGCAAGCATTAACTTGGTACTTCCAAGTCCACAGCTAAATCAAATCCCTAGGAACTATATCTGTTTACCTTTTAAACACCTCGGGGAATGGTAATAAGTAATTTGTAGTCTTCAGCTGTGAAACACAGCCTGCCTGTATTAAGCATCATGACCCTAAGTAAAATTGTACAATTTTATTTTATATTGCACCAGGTAAAATCTAGGAACAGGGTCAGAAATTCTAAGACAAACCCTTATCCAGAGGAAAGCTTACTACCTTTCACAGTCTTGGACTTAAGTGGTGCAGTTTGACAGAGTGAAAGTACTTAGGGTAGCATTTAGCAACCTACGGTACTCAGAATTTAGGAGTTGTGATTATCCGAAGAAACCTGGGAAAAGTCTAGGACTCAGATAGCCTATTCCTCTTGAAACTTAGCTTATCATAAAACAATGTCTGGCTTTATTCACTATTGAAAGAATCCTGAAGATGTTAGCTAAAATTTCACAACACATAACTTCTCAGGTGCATCTGAGACTGGCTGTTTTGGATATTCTCGATTAATATCTGAATAACAAAGAACTTCAGGAAGAATTTAGGTAACTGCCTGCTATTTCTACTCAAAATTGTGACCTAGAACATGTACATTTCAACTCACAGTTTAGTTACATCAAATTTCATCACAGGAAGACACAGCATTTATGCACTTACCCTCCAGTACCATCCGAAATCCATCACACGTGATATGATTATATTATATGACTAACATGATTGGCACGTGAGTTTCAGGTGGTACTGAGGAGTAGTGTTCCTGACTAGTTATTAGAGATTTTTGGTGCAATTTAAGCATCCAGGCTTCCTACGTAGAATTTAGGTAGACATGTTCTTATTGTTGCTTCTTTGCAAGTCTAATTTGGACTTTATCATCAAGACTCATAATGTCCTGTATTATTTTGTAAAATAAATAGTTGAATAACTGTTGAATGAAAACACGCTTTGAATGTAACATAATATTTCACATTCTGTGATAACATCTAGTAATGGACACAACACAAAAGGGCATTTCATGTCTTAAATGTATGATCCTGGGAATAAATGTGAAGAACTTCTCTGTGGGGATAAGAGATCTAGTATGCAGCATTGTGCTGTACAAGGCGAAAATGAAGTCTAGCTCTTACTGAGTTAATTCTCATCTTTCTTTCTTTGAAGAGTATGCACTACCTCCATGTTTTCAAGTAATATCAAATCACTGACATAGTCATGCTGATGGGAGAAACAGGTGAGTTTTGACCAATTTTTGACTTAAAACCTGGCTAATGCGACAAGTTATATGAACTACTATAATGAACTACTTTATCCACAACTAAACTTCCTGAGGAGACAATGCACAGGAGCTGGAAAAGCTAAATAGCATGGTCAAAAGAATAAAGAACATTAAGTGCCATAGATTTAATTATCTTTCTAAGACTGTTCCTATTCCCTTTATTGAACAGAAAGGTTCAGCTGGCCAAGGCATTTAAGAATTTTTTAAGCTCTCCATATTGATTTTTTCTTTGATGTAGAATTGAGTTTTAGCCTAGATATTCACTTCATTGATAGATTAAAAAAACCCCGAAAAACCCTCCAAAAAACCCAAACAAACAAACAAAAAAACACACACAAAGAAATCCAACAAAACAAGCAAATAAAAAAACTAAAACCAAAAACCAACCCAAGGCAAAAATGTTCTCTTTAAATATGGTATTTTTTTTCATGTGGCTGTTAGTGGTTGGAAAAACAGACATACACATGCACCAAAGGGAAAATATTTAGTTACTTGCCATGCATATAGTACACAGTTTAAAGCTGGTTCAGAGACAAGTGGAATTTTTATTAGTTTTTTTTCCCCTTTATGGAGCATTTAGATAAAGAGTAAAGGGTTTAGCAATTGCTGGATTTGTTGCAACAAAAAACATTGGATAGAAACTGGGACACAGAGGGAAGGATAGTGAAGTCAGCCAATGAAAGAAAACAGAGGTATTTTGAATTTTTTAAGGTAAAGCAAAACAAAACAAAGAATCTAAAAGCTATTCCTGCTTGTAGATATTCTATGGAAAGCCTTCCAAGCAGGTTATAAAGATCAAATATCTAAATACCACTACCCTTTATTGGTATGTGAGTATTTTTTGTTATTCTCATAGGAAATTCTCATGCTTTTAATAGGTTGGGGTTTTGTTTTTTTCCTCAGATGAGAGATGAGCAAATGGTTGTTCAGCATTTGCAAATAGGTAAATATAGTGAGTGTTTTTCTGGAGGGGAACAGATCTGGACAAAGGGAGAAAGGAGGGGTAGGGAGGATGAGATCCGTATAATGAAGTTGTGGTTTTAATGCCAAAAGTTAAAGGTAAAATGTAACAGTTTGTCACAATTATGTTTCATATTGGCAGGTGTTCTGAACTTTCTGTTTGATAACTAGACATATAAATTTCAGTTCTTAAAGCTTTGCAGCCAATTTAAGGGCTCATTTATTTCCCTGACAGCAAGATATATATGCTGCCTGGCATAGTGGATGTCTGGGGCCAAATCCACCACTTTGTTGCTTGTGTGTCTTGTGGGAAGTAAATAGTAGCAATTTTTCAGCACAGGCATACCAGCACAAGGTGTTTAGCAAATAAATGAGCATAAGATGACCTGTAGTGTCCTGAAATTACTAAAATTCATGAATAATAAAATGATCTATAGATTGTTAGCAGAGGGCTATAGCAAAGGCTAATTTGCAGTCACTGAAGCTTTACAGGATAATTTGTAATTTTTGAAAATTTAATTACTTCATCAGTTTTTACCTATTTTTTTACCAATATAATTGTCTGAAAGCTACCTTCAGCAGAGATCTTCTGTCTAAATAAAATCACAATCACCTATATCTTCACATTATGAGTACTGAACTGACTTTATCTATACAAATTTTCTTTCTTTCCTACAATAGGGCAACAACCAAAAATATCTTTTTATCTTATGAACACATATTTTTCATTTTTTAAAATCTTGTTAACATATGGAAAAATATTAAAAACCCCCACAAAACTATGGAATAATTATAAAAAACAAACAAACAAACAAACAAAAAACCAAAATAAACCAAAAATCCCAACAATATAGCAACACAAAGGGAAGGGGAACTTAGAAAAAAAAAAGGAATCTAGTGAGTAAAATACAGCTTTTTGAAAATAAGTGAACAGACCCTAAAACAAAATCAAAAAAATGAGAAATAAAATTTAAAAGATCAGCACATAATATCATAGAAATTCTGTGGCATTTAGCTGAAGCTTTAAAAAGAAAAGAAGTGACCCATGAATTCGGGTCCTTGATCATATTTAATTTTATTTATTTGCATTATTCACTGACACATCCATACTGTATAAGGAAACAGAGACTGAAACCGCAGTTGTTCTCTTTTTTACCTGAATGGCTGATCACTTACTGCAGCTGTTTTGTTCTCCCAATTTAAAATATTTTTATTTCTCTTCAGAGTATGACATTTTCACACTTGGCTATCTACAACATACCCTTCAGTTGGAGACAGATTTGCATTATCTTGGATTCTATTACAGAAAAATTGGATTCAAGGCCTGGTTATTTTTTTAAATGATGTAAATTTTATGGTTATTTGAATTCTCCATTTTACCTGTCTTGTATCAATATATGCAAATTTAGAAGAACATACAATCTTTGCTATATTGTTTTATGTCACCCTTTCTATACATCAATGCCCACCCCTCAGTTGAATGAAGGTAAATATAGGTTGATGGCTTTTTACTTAATGTATTTTTAAGAAAGAAAAGATCCACACATTACTTTTGAAGAAATAGTCCCACACTAGGAATTAGTGGGGTGTAACATCTTTTGATAATAAATGTAAATATCGGAAGAATGTTCTGTTTGCAGTAATATACATTTCTTTCAGGAAACATTTGGATCATGGTCTAGAAAAGCAAAAGTAGAAAATGGGAGCATTGTCTCTGTAATTTCTGCTTTCTCTAAATTGCATTCTTAATTAAGGAAACTACATTTTGAAACAATTTAAAAAGGAAAGCTAATTAACATCACTCTGTCAGTGTAGAGAAATAGTGACATTTGGCAGATACTTGAGAAGTACTTTAAGGGGATATTTACAGTGACAATATTAGAGAAAGAGAAAGTACAAATGAAATATAGCAATATCTGTAAATTACCATTTACAGAAAAAAAGTATTCAAAGAAGGAATGGGAAAGATAAAATAAATGAAATGAGCAGTTAGTCTCCTTATTTTACAATTTTAATTGCTTTTTAACCTTTAGAATACTTCTGAAGGCAAAAAAAAAATTAAATAAATGCACTTACAAAGTCTTCTTTGGTTTTATTTTTTAAAGTAGTTATTCTCTGACAATGCAGAACAAATTTCTCCTTTTAAAATGTTCTTGAATTATGATTGAAAATTTATGACTTAATAAGCACCAGTCCATGAAATATTTATATTGCTCTTCAAGTGGTATTTTTGAAGAAAAAGAAAAGAGAATAGAATCATTAGCTTGCAGCAATAAGTTTCTCTAGACAATGGACTTCCTGGATGAAACTTCACGTAAGTAATCACAGTGACCTTGTTCTTTGCAAAAGTTGTGCATAATGTTTATTGTAATCAGAACATATGGGCCATCTAATTAGTCCCAGAGCTTCAGAGTTGGTGCTTAAAACACGGTAAGTGGGAATTTTTCCTTAAAGAGGTCAGCAGAAATGAATTGTCTGAAACATTTCTGATTTTGGTTTTGTTCACCTTCCCAGTCAGTAAGGAAATGTACCCTTCTGAGGTTTCTTGGGCAGTGTCTAGAAGAAGAATAAATAAATAATTAAATGCATACACATATACGTACTTGGATTTATGATCATGCCATTTTTACTGCTTTGCTATTAAACCCTTTTTCATTTTATCTTGATCATGCTTCCCCAGAAAATAAACTTGACTGAACTGAAAGTAGTAGAAAAATGAAGCAGAAGTGTAATACTGCTTTTACTGTCTGCTATTTCTGACCATTTGGTCTATAGCCCTTTTTTATTCTTTCATGCTGTGAATAGGTTGAGTCCTATGATGTCTTTTTAGTAGTAAAATGGTTAATAATTTCTAATAGGATTCTAAATATTTGACAGGTTAAAAGTAAGGGTATGCCCCAGAATGCCCCAGAAAAAGGTCATCTTCTTGCAGACACCGTAAGCCTGTCAGGGTGATATCAGGCAAAGATGCGGCGCCTAAAGTACCTGCAAACTGGAACACAGCACTCACACATAGTGCTGCCTCTGCTTGCTTGGCACCCAGGAGGCTGAAACTCAATAAACCTCTGAGCCTCCAGAAATTGCCTTTTCAGATCATATTGAGCTCTAACATTACTCTCCTTCTTTGGTTGCATTAAGGGTTTTCTGAATTTCTAAGGCTGCTGGCTAACTACATTCACTCTAAAATTGCATGACAAAGCTCGTGCTCTGTAGGTAGGGAAACAAATTAATATTATCTACTAGGATGAAGGAGACTCCATCACTGGGGCTGTAGAATAAAAACGTTAAATTTTTTTATCATCTTAATACTGTGTGTAGTTCACCTGCTCATTTAGACTTCTTATCATGGTCTAAAATGAAATAATCAGCTTAACTGTGAAAGGAGAGTATAGCACAGACTTGTCTAAGCGACACATATGAGACCAAAACCATTAAATCCATTTAAAAACTCACTGAATTTAACTTGAGACCCTGATTTGGAGTGATTTTTCCATTGGGTACCATGGAATGTGTCTCCACCAGAATTTTTCCAAGGGTTACCTCTATACAGGCTGTCCTTAATTTGCTTTCTTTGCTCTAAGCAGACTTTGCACTAACAGAGCATTTCCTCTGCACTACAGCAACAGTGTGCATGACAGCACCATAGCTACCCAAAAAGAAGTACATTGTGTCTGCTCAATAACCTTTGGGTAGGGAGATGTGTGAACCTCACCAAACAGATGCATTAGACCTATTATATCCCTGGTCTGATAATTCTAATAGCCAGCATTCAAGCAAGTTAATTTAATGAGCTTAGTGCAGGAAGAGCAATTTCAGCTATTTTCATGTATTTGAGTGCTATATTTCTTTGCTTCACCTTTTTAGTAAATCTCATTAAAACCACACAGATCCAGTTAACTTTTTCAAATAGCCACTCCTTATAGAACTAGATGAATTAAGTGAAATTAGTGTAGTGTTCTGAGAATGCTTTGCAGTGCCCTTGAACTTAAACTTTAATAATTTTTATATGTCTGAGTTGAGCTCGCTCGATCAGACCTTGAATGGCATTGTTGCCATGCTTAAAACTATTACATATGTACTTTATGCACAGATTAATTTTAAAAGTCTTTCTTTTTACCTGAATTTTTTAAGCAGAAATTTACTGAAAATGCAATGCAGTTTCTTGAATGTCTGAATGCTGGTGGGGATTTTACAGTCACTTAAGACTCTGGCAACCAAATGCTAAAGCTATAAACACTAGAAACAGAACCAGGAAGTCTGATTAAATTTTGCAAATGAAAATTTCCAGCATAACTATAGGTCCTTGGGAGATTATTCATTTTAATAAGCTAAAGTAAATTGTAAGATGAAATAGATGCTTTAAAGTGGCAGCAAGCTTCCATACGTTGTGACTGTGAAAACCTCTTATTCAGTATGTACAAATACTTCTGAGTCACAACCTTTGTCTGAGGAATTATAAGGATTAACAAAACAGAACAACTGTATGGATGCAATAGTTACATGATGCAACAAAAACTTGTTCAGAGAAATACTGAGATCATTAGCCTTTCCTCTTCTTAGACTACAGACAGATACACAGGTTAAAACAAAATCAGATATAGATTTTAAAATCTATGAGAAATCTTTTTTCAACAAATTGTTTTCTATTTTGATCCTCCATCACACACTTTACAAAAACCAATAATCCACTAAAGCCTACACCTCAAAAAAGTTATTAAACTGTTCTGGCAAGAAAGAGAAATATTTTCTGCCTGGTCCTAAGGGTCATACGTGTACTGATGATATTGCCAGAACTTCCCATGTACAGAATTTGAAGATGTAGCTTTCCATCTTATGGTTTCAGTTTTAATCTCTGAGATCTAACAGCAACAAGCCAGGTGCATGAGGTGGAAGAAACAGTGGTGACGTAATAGCCATTGTTATTACACATTGTGAAAGTTCAGTATAGGATGCTTGGGCAAGGGGGAAATAAGAGACTTCCCTTTTTATTCTACTCGGT
>WEKY01058967.1:13464-41147 GCA_013390045.1 Picathartes gymnocephalus | reverse complement strand
AACAAAGTGGGTTAATTCTGTATCTTTCACTCCAGATACCACTGTGAAATCACCTTTATGAGGTGTATTATATTTAGAAGGCTGCTTATTGAAGAAAGAGAGACTTGCTTTTCTTTGGTTTGTTGTTTTGGTTTTTTTTTTTTTTTTTTTTTTTTTTTTTTTTTTTTTTTTTTTTTTTTTTTTTTTATTTAAAGNTTAGATTATGTCTAGACTTTCTAAAATTGGTAAGGCTTTTATTAAAAACTTCCAGTGCCTGTAAAGCTAGTCTTTCACAGTTTAAACTTTATAATCAAATTGGGACCTTCATGAATAATTGGACTTGTTTGAACAGGTTTCCCTGGGAGTCTGCAATTGTTGAGAGGAGGAATTATAGAAGGATTGAGCTGGAATTTTAACTGTTCTTATCTTGCTCTCAGCAAAGTCTCCAACATTTATGATCAGCTTTCCAAATTGATGATTACACCTACGGTGTTAATGGAGCATGGCTTGATTCTTGTAGCACACAAGGCTGAGCTTAACATTCTTTACAAAAAATAGTAATAACACTTTAGCCTTAAAAATGAAACATAACCTGATACCTAATCACAGAAATATTATAGAATCATAGAATACCTCAAGTTGGAAGAGACCCATAAATATCACCCAGTTCCAGCACCCTGAACCTCACACAACTACATAAAACTAAACCATGTGACAACGTTGTCCAGATGCTTCTTGAACTGTGACAGCCTTGGTCCCTTGACCACTTCTGTGAGGAGACTATTCCAGTAACTGATCATCCGCATAGTGAAGAATCTTTTCCTAATCTCCAATCTGAATTTTTTTTACAATTTTTTCAACCACTCTAGAGGACTATAAGTCTGGCTAAGATGGATTTCCTAGCCTTATCAAATCATTGATATCTCTACTGTATGGCATTTCCTGGGAAAAGAGCCACTAGATAGCAAATATGACTTGAGGACACTGTAAGTTATTTGGGACCACTTGCACCAGAGAGAATGGCCTTTTTCTTTTTAGCTTTCTAAACAAATGATGGACGTTGGAACAAAAGTTCTACCATTTTTTTTGGTTAATGAATTGAAGTTTGAACTGCTTTTCTGGATGAGGACTGCATTCCCTCTGTTATGTCAACCTATTGCCCTTGAAATAACAGCTAAGAAATGAAATCCTGAAGAGCCTGACTGGCATTTGTGGCAATTTGATTGTGACTATGAACATTTTTCAGAACCTCTATATTCGCATAACATGAAATGCACTGATGTCTAATGCCTAGTACTGCTTCAGTGCAAAAGGGAGTGTTTCATATTATTTCAAAGTATTTACTGCCTGAAGCCTACTGATTTAAGAAGCTCCTTCTAAGGTGGTTGCAAGTGTGTTTAGAGATTTTGTATATAACTGTTTCTCTAGAAGAATTCAACGTTTCTCTATATGTGGTGTCATCAGTAGGTTTTGCACGGGGAATACTTTAGAGCCAGACCTGGACTAAGTGCTTTAGAAAGAGACGGATCTTCATCTCAGTTATATTTTGCGATTATAACTTCTGTCATTGGTATATAGTGCATATTACCCATAATTTCAGAATACTAGATTTTATGGATGGCTACACTTTACATTTTACCAGGCTTAAAACTTTAATGATCACAGATTCTTACATTGTGTGGTTTCTTAAAGCAACAGAAATACAGGTTGGAAATTGCTGTTGATAAATGCATTTACTGCACCAGCACTAAATATACTAAGGCTAGCCAGTGTTTAACAAAGCTAAGTTAGCAATTCAAGGTAAATTAACAAATCCAGCTTTGTACTAATCTTAAGTTCACTGTTCTATAATCTTAGAGCCACTCAGGAATGCTCTGATGGTGAGAGGTGCAAATCTTACCAAAGAGGTATCCGTCCTTTCGGGAGGAGAGAGAAGTAGCCCCATCAACCTGCCCCTGAAGAGGGGTTGTATTCTTGCCCTCTAAAATGGAGAATTCAAGATACCAAATTTGTACTTTTAGGAGAAGTGGAGGTGTGGCTGTATTCAGATATAACTGGTTAAGTCTTGCTGCCATCATAGATGGTAGGGCAGCCACTTTCTCATTTTCATATTGGTGGGTGTATTTTTTCATAAGTAAATGATTTTGGTTACCTTGGTTAGGCTGTTATAGGACCCATGGTTGAATCAAAAACAGAACAGAACCATGACACTTCAATATCACTTCCTCCTCCATCCTGCTGAGGCAGCAGTAAAGGCCATCTGACCTTCCCCTGCAGCATGTTGCAACCAAGGTCACATCTCCTCCTCAAAGAACCAAGTTTATCCAGCTGGGCATGGATAAGAGGAAGTGAAGCCTTAACATCTCTGTACATAGGTGTGGATGCTCTCCTGTTCATCATTGAGACAGCATCACCCCAGACACTGCACAGTTGCTAAGTCATGGTTGAACCAGGAGTGAGATAAAGTGGCTCAGCTCATGTTCTTGGTCAGCTGGCCTCCTCAGTTCTCCACAGAGTTTTCCACAGGCTTCCAGTTACTGTTAAAACTAATGATGTGGTGCAATTGAGTGATGTAACAGCAGCACCGTAATCCTGTGAGCATCATGGGTAATTGGCAACTTAGGCCTCAAGCAGCTACAATTAAGAATTGTAAGAATTCTTTAATTTAACAACTGATAGTCTGGCATCATTGCATCAAAATGTGTGCATATATGTGGGAAAATCAGTGATGTAGATACTTAATACTTTGATATATATAGGTTGCCATGGTGCTATTATCTCTGGTGATGCAGAATTTTCAGAGAACAACTGAACCAAATTTCTGCTGAATTACTCAAAGTTCACAAGTCTGAAATGTCTCTGAAGTTCTTTTCCAGGTGGCACTTCATTAGTCGCTTTTCATTTTCTGTCCACCATATACTTATGCCAGCTGTTGCAGTAATTTACATCACATTTTCTCTCCATACGGTTGTTTACATGAGCCCAGTGGAAATCATGTGTCAGCTTCATTCTTATTTCCAACCTTTTTCTGTAATATCATCTGAAAAGCAAATTTTATAACTAAATGAGCTTTTTTGAGTCTGTGCCACTATAATTAAGCAGCTTTCTTCAAAGTAGCTTTGTAACGTTTTTCCTCACAAATGTTTCCATTAGTTTTCTATTCTCAAAGGCTAAACTGACTTAAAAGTTGCCATTTTTCAGAATGCTAATGTTCTTTAAAATTCAGCACTGCCATTTATTTTTCTATAGAAATGTAATCTTAACTTCTGTAAATTGGCCAAAATGTATCCCAAAGCTCAACTGGTTATATATATGTGTGCGTGTGTATATATATATGTTTCTATATACTTTTCTTAACCTTTTCCTCTGTTTGTAGTAATATATAAATAAGGAGCATCACTATCAATACCATTCTCAAAAATGAAGACACCAATTGTTATCTTAGTGTTAATTTGATTATTAATTCTTTATATTTGCCTAATAATAGAATGGTACACCTTCTGATAAGTCCCTGTTTCTGCCTTAATTTTTGTTCCTATGCTCTGATCATCATTGTGTACTTATTTTTTAGAAAATATTTTTTGATATTGGACTGAGATGAATTGCTATCTTTTGAAGATGCTTATGACTATATTAGAAGGGAATTAGAGCAGGCAAAATGTGAGACATTTTTAACTTTAGAAAAATAAAGTAATTTCTCATCCATGAAGACAATTTAATTGCCATAGATGAGCAAACCTAGTTACAATGGAAAATATTACATCCTTTCTCATAAATCATACTTTTGCTCATGATCATAGAATGTTGGATTTACTGCCTTTCTAATCTCTAAGTTTTATGTTGTTAGACATTCTTAAATAACATTTGTTAATATTGAGTATATGAAACTATTACATATGTCATAAATTTGCTTTATCTGATTATTCCACATCAGCATTGTGTGTAAAGTTTAGCCTTCTCTCCAACAAATTTGAAGAGCTAAATTTAACAGAGGTTGATATCAAGAGCATTTTTTTTATTCCTTCTTTAATTTTGTAATGACAAGTTTTTGTTGTGATTAAGAATCATAAATGTGGTATTTGTAGCAATTAATTTTTATTTTCTTGATATGTACATATGCCTATGTGGCTGAAATAGTCTGTTATTTGTAATTTTCCATCTCACTTTTAACTAAGTCAGTTTGGGGTTGCAGTCCTTTTTCATTATTTTAAATTCTATTCATCTGTTTTGATTCTAAAGTGAGCCTAACCTCCAAATCAGAGTTAGGATTCGGGCATTTTAAGATAGAGAGATACACTCATGTCTTAGACTTCATAGTCTTAAATGTAAACTTAAAATTTCCACTTATTCCATGTCTCCCTTAGTTTGCCTGCTCTTGAATGTATATTTGTAAATTAATGTTCATTTTGTTTGATATGATTCTGTTGAATTTATTCAGGGTTTGGATTTTTCTCCTGAATCTGTGAATAGATATTTTTTTCCTTACACTAGGTAAATAAAAATGAATAGCAATTGTACTTTCCTTATTATTTTACTTTCCTTATTATTTAATTGTTTAATTTTTAACAATTAAATTTTTTAATTGTTTATTTTTAGGTTTCCCAGGCTGGAGATTTGCTTATTGAAGTTTATGTGGAAAGAAAGGAACCAGACTGTAGTATTATAATCAGGGTTAGTGTATAAAAATGATACAATGATTTTATGAAGCACTTTTTCTTGAAGTATATCCAATTTAATACAGGTTTTTATATAAGTGTACTATGAAAGTATGAATTTCTGTTTATCACTATTATTTTAAATATTTTTTATAGAATTTGCTGTGTTGCCTAAACTATGTAAAGACTGATTATAATGAATTTTTGCCTTTTTAAGAAAAATTTTAAGAAAATTGACACAGTTTTAAAGGGGAGATATCCTGCTTTAGTTTTACTGTGGTATACAACAATATAAATTCTGCCTACTTCACGTGTGCAACACACGAGAGCATTAACAAATATACAATGAATGTTGGTTTTATTTAATTGTACAGGCCATTAAAATGACATTCCTCCTTTCTTTTTGTCTGTGGCTTTCTTCTTTCTTTGAGTGTTGAGAAACCAAATCTTGTTGCTAACTGTAATAGAGATTTTTGAGCTTTCTATTTGACAGTGCATGTTAAACACCTGCATCTCCATGTAGTAGTGTTCTGTTATTTTTTATTACACCTCTCTGGTTTTGTTTCCTTTTTTGTTCTGTTCAGCATATGACTCTGAAACACTTTTGTTTGTACATACATGAGGTACTTGGTATACATAGATAGACATATGCATATAAGACATGCTTTTTAAAATAGGAATAAAAATGGGAATACGCACTGCTAACATAAAAAAAAAAAATGGTGCTTTTGTAATATTTATCTTCCCACACCCAAGAAAATATATCAAGGCTTTTTTTTTTCCAAATTTTTCTGGGGTAGAGAAAAGGAATTTAAAGCTACCAAGTTAACAGTCATCTTAAAAATATAGCTTTGATCTCATGGAACAAAATAAGGAAAGCCTCCTGGAATTTGATAGATACTTTATGGGTTTCCAACTCACATATTTACTGCTGCCTTTTTTTNTTTACCTTAGGGCAAATGCAGGGAGGAAGACTGTGAAAAAATAGATCAGAAATCATTAATTGAAATGTACTATAAACTGATTCAATTTGTATTACAGGTATCACCTTTGATGGAAGCAGAGGAATTAACTAACGATGTTTTAGGAATCAAAAACATTATTCCCAGCAAAGATGATATCTGGGCTGCTTTTGAAGTACTTGAAAATGGAGAATTAGGTTAGTGACACTTAAATTTATGCATATCAATTAACTTTTATTGTTTTAATTTTTCAATACTTAATATCATCAAAAGCTTAGTTAAAGACTTTATGGTAGCAAAAAAAAAATTTAGCCTTCATGCCAATGTTTTACATTTGGTTGTTGTAGCATCTCCATGATTTCTTTCTACACTTTGCCAGAAGTGACAATTGTTGTAAACTGCTTATAAATTAGGGACTGAGAAGATGTTCTTTATATTACAGTGCTTTGCAATTCATTAATCATCATCTATAGAAAAGTAGGTCTTACTGATAAGTCTCAGAAGAAAACGCTATTTTCATTAGAATGTCAGCACTTGATTTTATAAGCAATAATGCTTTTCAAAAAATTAAATGAGAAAATACATGCAATACTTAGGAGGAAGGATGTTTTCTATTTTGTTTAGTCAAATATTTGATGTACATAGGTTAAAAAAGGAGGCATAAAGTGTGTAATTCTGTGTTTATGGCAAGTGGCATTATGGTGTATCTAGCAGAATTTTGAAAAATTTGTTTGAAATAGTTTTGCTGCCAACAAAAGCAAATGTCACATGGGCACAATATTCATGAATGGTAAAGAGGTTTTAACATTGGGAATAATTTATACATGCTGGAGCATGTTTAAAATGCTGGAGAATTTCATTGTTAGAGATACCTAAAATAACGTAAAGTAATAGGGAGTTTTTAAATTAAAACATATTTTGATGACTATTCCCTAAGGTAATCTGATTTTTGAAGAATATATGGGGACAGAAATATGCAACATCTATTTGCATTTCCTAGTAAGCTGCTGCTCTTAACTATTCTCATGTTACAGAGGGGCACTGTGGATTTGTTTATTTCTAGTGAAGATACCTGTTTTCAAGTCAAGAAAAAAAATGAGAAAGTGGACAAAATAAGATTACTAAATATAGTTCTAATATTGTTTGAATAGTTTTGTTGTACGTGATTTTCAGATGTGCTTACAATAATTCCTTCAGTTTTACTAATATTACTTGTGTACTCAGTCTTGACCTTGGCAGTATAAAAAACTAGAATGGAAGTGTATTCTCCCTTTCAACTTAAAATAAATTATCCTGAGCCCTCTTCACATCTTGCAGTCTGTTGGTGATGCTGTAGAGAGTTGTAATACAGAGTTCATTTCCAGGTTCATAGATGTGAGTGACAATTGACGAAGAATGCTAGCATCTGTTGTCTTTAGTAGTCCTCATAATTCCTATGAGTATAAATCATATTTCTTTTGACTGAATAATGGAAAAAAATTGAATTTTATTTTCTTAAACTTGATATATGACACTTACAGGAACATGGAAACTAAAGCAGATATAGCCAAGAGAACATGAAAGTAAATAAACAGATAGACTCCACAACAGCTTCTTGAGGTATTTAGGTGCAACAACTAATATTTTAGTGGGTTATAGAAATGTTGTCTGAGCTAATGACTATGAAAAACAAACAAAATTAAGCTAAGAGTGAGGCACTAGAGGCCCTACATAACACAATAAATATGGGCAAGAGATTAAAGTGTATCCTGCTGAAAGAAGAGTTTCCAGCACAAAGTGGGAATGGTGCACCAGCGTTTCAAACTGAAAACAACAAAGCAAAAAGTAGACTAAATTAAGTCCTAATTCATCACCTGACTCCTGTCAGTAGAGACTGTGTTGATGAAATATCTTCTTCGTGGGTCCCTTTCTGGAAGAATCAGTGCATCAGAACAGGTGAATTATTGTTTCACGATAAAAATAATGTTGGAGTAAAGAGATGCTCAAGTAGACTCCTGTGGTCCTATGGCTGAATCTAACAGGTTTGCAGAGGGTGGGAACACAGAGAAAATTACTTCTGTGAAGTCTTTGGTCCAAATGTGACACTGAAGAACTAAAAGACTACTTGAGTCTTTGCTACTGGAAGTTGATTCTACTAGTGTAATTTGACAAACACCATCTGGGGCATTTACAAATTATTTATGGTTCTGACACATAATGGCAGAAAAAAGTTTGCCTATTTGTTTCGAATGTACATCAATAATTACAGTGTCTTTCTGATAAAAATCGATTTTCTGCTTTTTTTCCTGTCACGGTCTGCTACCATGGTCCAGTGCATGGTGATATTCTGCTTGTTATGCTCAACCCTCAATTTTTTCACTTTTTAAGTTTTTATTTTACTTTTTAAGATATACTGTCAGGAAAACAACCCCTGAAAAAGCAAGAAAATTAGAACCATATTTTCTAGAAAGTAATTTTCTACTAATAGTTAATATTGATTAAGATGAAAATGACTGTTTTAGGATATTTACTAGCATATGATGGCCTAAGTGAAGGAAAGGATAATGGAATGTATGTGTTGACTGCTTGCTCTTCAAAATACTAAAATTGCAACATTAAAAAATCAGCTAAATTATTTGCATATAGAAAAGTTGCAATAATTGATGATTTTAGCTAACCTAAAGCAGACTATTTAATACCATATGCTTTTACAAAATAGTGTGCATATATTTTTTTTAATAATATGTGATTGATGGATAGTTTGTAAATGGGGTGTGTTACCAGTAAAATAGCTAATGGTTTTCAGCATGACAATTTATGTACCATGTAATCCATGATGACAGATGGTCTTAAATGTACCTATAAATAAAACAGTAGGTGTTTACTGTGGGAGTGCTGATGTTCTAGGAAGACATGGTGATTTGCCAGTCTCCTGCATTTGATTTGTGAAGTTCTTCTCCTTAAAGTGGATTTTTTCTCTTGTGCAAAGGCATCAAGTGTTTAAGCTTTGTCACATCAGAGTCCAGTTTCCCAAAAATTTAGAAGCTTGACCATTGAAAACAAAAGAGCCAAAAGAAATGGTGTTATAAAGTAGGGGTTGAGCTGCTGTCTACAGAATGGTATTCTTGTTAGGCTGCTTTAGTGTCTTGTCTGAATAATGAAATCTTTATATAGGTGGTAGCACAACTCTAAGGGTAGAGTCGTATTTTTGCATCCTGAAATAGTGGTGGTTTTTTCTGTTACGTAAGAGTGTTATTAGTGGCTGCTGCTTGCTGAGGCTCTAGTGTTCAGGTATTCTAGAAAATATGTTCTGCTAGGCTGTAGCGCTGGAGACTCCCAAAGCAGCTGTTGACATTTCATATTCATCGACCGTAGCAGAAATGAAAAATGAGATTATGGCTGCGTACTTTGCCCTTCAGTACTCAAGGGACATGGCTAGACTATGTGACTCAACAGTGTCACAGCAGTGTGACTTTTCAGAAGCCATACCCAGCTCTTCTCAAGGCCTGACCCACATACACTGGTATGCAAATGGGAACTCAGATCTTTTGGAAAAATCTCTGTTTGGAGATAAAATGACATTTGAACCCACAAAGCTGTTGTTAAGGCTTTGTGGGTTCATGAGTTACAGTAGATGCTTGCTGCTGAGCAGGTGAAAGCCTTCAGGGGTGTGAGTGTGTCTTCCCACACTCACATCAGTGTTGCTTCAGGTTGTGGTGTTCATGTCACACTCAGATTTCTGATGGATCTGGTAATGCAGATTTAGGGACTATTTGCAAGATCTTTTCTGCCTTCATTTGGTAGGTGAATTGAGATTTCTATGGAGTACTGGCTGGACTTTCTTATCACTGCAGTTTTTCAGTTCTGTGCTAGGTCTCAGAGTTTCTCTTCTAGGATGGATGATGCCTATCAAAAAATGTGTGTTTGAGCATCTGAAGTTTTGGAGTGCACACATACAGTCTAGTCATGCCTTCATTGGTAGTTTAATCTTGCTGCACTTTTTGTACAAGATTGAAATACACAAGTGCAAGTTTGGATATTCCTAGGGAGAAAACCTAGTGAGACCACATGTTTTTCCCCTCTAGTAAAAATAATCTAATGAAACCAGGAGTCTGTTTCCGTCTGCTTTGATCAATAACAGACAGTATAATCCATACCAGTTGGAGGCATTTTTTTTTCATTGTGATCACTCCAAATTCTTTCGTTCTTTGATTGCAGAGAATTGGTAGCTATCACGTTTCATTTTTGTATTGAGCATAGGCCAATAGGGCATAACATAGCTGAAGGCCTCAGTTTTGTTTGATCATATTTAGGCATGCCCTGTAATAGATCCTAACTTTTGTATTTAGCTTGAAAGCAATGCTTTAGTGTCTTTATATTAAAAACGTAACAATACAAAAGAGTCACTGAACATTTGGCTACTGCTTGTTCAATTTTATATTCATTACCTGTGCAAACCCTGCCAGCAAAGGTATTGTCAATTAAGTGCCTAATTGTCTTGTTTTGAAAGCAGTGTTTTTCTTCTACAGCTCAAAGTCAATGAGACACTGTTGTGTACAGGCAAACGTAACTTGTAGGGGCCTCCAATATTGTTGGGTTTTGTCTTTTATTTTAATTCTGGTTTTTTTGTCTTTTGTTTCTTTGGCATTTTTCAGAACGTCCTCTGCATTATACAGAGAATGTACTAGAACAAGTTCTTCACTGGAGTTCACTACCAGAGCCTGGTACTGCATATCTAATAATAAAGAGATTTTTAACAGCAGACATGGTGAATCTCTACAGTGGTATGTAGTTTTTTTTTACTTAGTTTACATGGAAACACAAGGCTAGCAATTATTTTGAGTGCAGCAAAGTGTCACAGAACTGCTACTTCATAAAAGTTACAGATTTACAGGGGGTTGTGCTAACTCCCTACGAAAACACAGAGATTATGGATGTTTGTTTCTACAAACTATAAGCTCTCCCATTGGAATATAAAAATGTACAGAAATTCTGCAGTCAGTTCACACTTTCTGAATTTCTGCTGTGAAGCTTGAAACTGCTCTTACCTAAAACATGTTGTTTGTAAATATTTATATAACTATGGTATACTAATAGAAATTTCTATTATCTAATTTGATGCTTCCAAACTACAAAGCTAATTTCACAGAATCACCAAATATTCTGAGTTGGAAGGGACCCAGAAGGATCATCAAAGTCCAATTCCTGGTCTTACACAGGACAGCCCCAGGAATCACACCATATGCCTGAGAGTGTTGCCAAATGCTTCCTGAACTCTCAGGCTGGTGCTGTGACCACTTCCCTGGGGAGCCTGTTCCAGTGCCCAGCCACCGTCTGAGGGAAGATTTCCTGATAGCCAAACTAAACTTCTCTTACACAACTTCAGACCATTCTCTTATCCTGGCACTGATCACCACAGAGAAAAGATCAATGTTTGCCCTTCTGCTTCCCCTCACAAAGAAGTTTTGGATTGCAATGAGGCCTCCCCTCAGTCTCCTCCAGGTTGAACAGACCAAGTGCCTGCAGCCACTCCTCAGACAGCTTCCCTTCAAGGCCCTTCAGCATCTGTGTTGCCCTCCTTTGGACACTCTCTGACAGCTTTAGATCCTTCTTACACTGTGGTACCCAACACTGCACACAATATCCAAGATGAAGCTGTACCAGCACAGAGCAGAGCAGGAGAATCCCCTCCCTTGCCCAGCTGGCGATGCTGTGCCTGATGTCCCCCAGGACAGGGTTGGCCCTCCTGGCTGCCAGGGCACTGCTCACTCATGTTCAACTTGTCATGGACCAGGACCCCCAGGTCCTTTTCCACGGCACTGCTCTCCAGCATCTCATTCCCCAGTCTGTCTGTACATCCAGGGTTGCCCCATCCCAGGTGACATACTCATTTGAATGACATACTCAAGCAACTGAATAATTTGGAGAGTATGTGGCCTTTAAAAGGGAGCTGACACTTAAAATATAGATCAAGTATATAGTGAAAATATGCAGTTTACATGTTGTCCCACTCTATCTTTTTTTTTTTTTCACATAATATCTGACTTTAAGTCTCCTATGTAATATATATTATCTGCTTTGCGAGAAGTGCAAGTTTAGATGTTCAAAAATTGTATCCTGTTTCCAAACAGTTGAAATCCTGTGTGCTATCACTGTATAATATGTGATGGTAACACATGATGCCTGGTTTAATGCTCATCTTATTTTATCTAATGGCTCATTCAAATATATCTATCTTTTCCTCTCTTTCTCGTACATGAAAATATTAATCTTTCCATTTTATATGCCTCATCTTGATTTCAAGAAGTAAAATTTATGCCTTTGTACTTATTCTTCTGAAAGTAATGGCCTTCTTTCACCATGCTTTATTCCTGTAAAAGCATATTTCACAAATGTGAATGAACCTGAAAAAGTGTATTGTTCATGACTTTTATGGTTGGGTTTCACTGTCAATAAATGTGTGATAGCAGGTCATGAATGGAGAGAAATGGCCTACTCATTAAAAACTTGATATGTGAAGGCCCATCACCTTACTAGGTATGTGTTGAGATATAATCAGAAAAGGGAATGGATCATAAGGATTGTGTGAATCACTGCTCTAAGAAACACGTAGAGATTAGGCTAGTGTCAATTTACAAAATGTAGTAAAGGAGACATCTGCCGCTTTTTGCATTCCTTCCTGTCTCCTAGATTTTACATCCATTTGTTCTCCCAACCTTTCGCAGTAGTTGTTTGCATCAGTTCCATTCAGTTTGATCTTCGCCTAGACACACTGTCTTTTGACTGTTTACATTTACTGATGCTTTTTATGTTTGTTTTAAAATAATTAAAACATTATTAAATACATTATATTGGTTTTCTCAGCGGTTTGAAAAGGAAAATCTCTGCCATATTGCAGACTTACAGTATTGATGTCTGCAAACTCCACATGGCAGAGTAATCTTGTGAATCCATCACTACCTAGTGTCAGAATGAGAAAATACACAGAACGAAGTCATTGGGGAAGGGATGTTGGCAGTGTTTAGGGTACCAGGCACTTAGGGTTATGGTGAGGCTCTCCATCTCAAAGTGCACTAGAAGTAACTGCTAGCTTGAAGGGAGAAGGGGAGACCTCAGTCTTTTCTGTCTCTTACATTCTGTGTGTGGATAACTCCTTGTCACTGAGTAATAGGGCTGAGACCAGATGTCCAACCACTATGATTTGAGGTATGTTTTTTAAGAGTGGATTCAGCCCATACAAATGGGCAGTTGGGTGGATGGATGTCCCCCGACTTTGTAGTAAAATTTATAGGACTGTGATCATATAATGTTTATAATTTAGTTCCATGAATATTCCTTGCTTCCCTGATTTATGTAATAATCTTGAAGACTAACTATTATATTCCTGACATTTTTTTTCTGTTAATATTGCCTGAGAGATTTTTGTTCTCAGCACTTTTCTCCTTTTTCTTCCCGAGTCTATAATGTTGTTTGAAATATTGTTGGTTCAGTAGTGAGCCTAAGGAACAGTTCTTTTAGCCTCATTTTATCCTGGCAACTTATCACAGTCTTCTCTGTCAGTGCAACTTTTCCCATGATCCTTATACACAGTACATTGTTAATTTTGATACTTACTCTCATCTCATCCATTTTAAACTATTTTCTCATGTTCTGCAGCTGAGATGAGCTCAGTTGTTTACAGCAGAGTGCTAATAACCCCAAGGTTGTAGGTTCAATCCCTGTGTGGGGCATTCACCCAAGAGTTGGACTGTCTGATCCTGGTGGGTCCCTTCCAACTCAGACTGTTCTGTGATTCTATGATCCAAACCTTGTATTGACGTCTAGATGTATGTTTCCTCTTGTATAGAAACCAACTTTCCTTTTCAAGGAAAAGGTTAGGTTTTTTGTATTGATATGTTTCAGCAAATTTGTGGTGAGTTTTCTACTTTATTCCAGCTCTTTAGTTACTCATTCCTGACAATTTATTCCGTAATTCTTCATGCTTGTTGTAGGAGCACTCTTTCAAGTGCTGTTCAGTAGGACAAGGTGTGCACTGTATTTTGGTATATGAGATACTCAGAACAGCTTAATTCTATTTCAAGACCCTTCTTCTTATCCTTATCTAAAAATTTCTGATATTAGATTTTTATTTGTTAGAAAACCAAATATTATTTATGTGTTAAATTTCCTATAAAGTCTGTGTGCATAGGTCCTTGAAATTTTTCCAGTACAATGTTGTATATAATTTGAGCGGTAAGTATTGATTTCTGAGAACAGGGGCTATTATTCAAAGATATTCTTTGAAATGCAAGCTTCTAAACCATAGGTGGATCAATCCTGTGTGGATTAAGTGTACCTGCTTCCTAGTGGCAAAGATCTAGCAAGCTTAGCATGTTTTGTAAAGTTTGTGTCTGAAAAATACATTCTGATAAGGGCATATCCTTATTATTTTAGACTTACTTAATGAAATGCAAGCTTCTAAAGAATATGGAATATCATCAGTTTAGCGAAATTTTTTTTCCTCCTTCAGGCTTTTCTAATATATTTGTAAGTATCAAGTGTTTGACAACTTTGCTGCCATAGAAATGCTGTAAAGTTTAGAATGAATTTTTGTCATGTTGAGAGCTGTGTGCAGAAATTTAAAATCTTCCAGCTTGGTACAGATGCGGAAGTATCCTGCTACTCTCATTAAGTACCCTGCTACTCTAATTTTGTATGGTTTAAAAAAAATGAAGGAAAAAAAAAATGCATGTGATTGTGTGGATAAGGATTCATACTCTATTCTGAACATGAAATAAATATTCTTACTGGCAAAGAGAGAATACATCAGTGTTTCTTTTAACTGTGCATGTGTATTTGCAATTATAACTGAGGACTTCTAAGTAATTTCTGATTTTAATTGTTTAAATGTCTTGATTCTGGCTTTAGATTCTTATTTTTTGATATTTTATCATGTGCTGTTTCTTAATAATAGTGTTTTGATATCAGATGCTCAAAGTCTAAGTGGAGTTTTAATGGAAAAAGCCAATTGAGTACTTGGGTAAGGATGGGATTTTTCAATGTATCATGTACCCCTTTTACATCACAGTTTTATATCTTATACTGAAACTAATATAGTATAAAAGGTAGTGGTATCATTCTGTTACTCCTAAACAAGTTGGTTCAGTATTTCCTAAATAAATGAACGACTTACAGGAAGTACCTACACTTAGCTAAAAATAATAGGGGGTGAAAGCCAACATATGGTGAAAGAAGTAGGCTTGTAGTGTTTGGGGATGAAGGAATTATTAGCCCTGTTAATCTGGCTCCCTCTTCAAGGTGAAATGGTATTGAGCAGAATGGAGGAGAAGGCTACATCTCGTGTCTGCAGCCTGCTTCCAGCTCTGTTTACCTCAGGGAGAAAAGAATACTTCAGAATTCTGCTGAATTCTGTGTTCTGTCATAAAGACAGTAGGAATTATTGTCTTTTCCTTTGTTCTTCCTCACTTTAACTATTAAAGTGCCATTTTAATTTGAGTTTCAGTTTATATGCATGAGGTGTAGCAGCATGGCAGTGAGTGTAATTAGTGTTCCTAAGTTTTTGCTGGGGAAGTGTACTTATGGGAAAAAGCTGATAATGTAGTGAAAAAATACATGTATTGAGCATAATGGGAAACCTAAAAATACCTAAAAGTGGTGGTGCAGTAGTTTGTATGTACTAGTAATACTTCTTTGCATTATATTATTGAGGATTTTAAATTGCTGAGAAAGTACTGAGAAATCTAGTCCTTAACACTGAAAGCCTTTGATAGCTCTGGTACTTTCCTTTTTTAAATAAAAAACTTTCTCAGTACAAAGTTAAATTCTTTATAAAGCTGACTGCAAAGTTACTGTTTGGGTTTGTGTGAGAGGTGGTATTTGTTTGAGTTTTTTATTAATTTTACCAAATATATGCAAGCTTGCATGTATTTTAACACACACACAAAAAAAATCCAGTCAGACTCATGACAAAATCAGATCTTTATTGAAATGTTTTGCCTTTCTTGAGCACAGAGATTAAAGGTATCCATGTCATACTCTTGGGCTTAACTACATTCTTTGAATTAAAGTTTGTTGGTAGATTCTTTCCATATTATCATAGAAATGAAACAGAGAAGATTTTTTTCCCACCAGTAATTAAAATAATAATGGTGTGTATATTTAAGAATGTCTTCCTTATGAATATAGAATATATTAATACACAATATGTATTGAAATGTATTATATAGTTTTTATATATATATATAAAAAGATAATAATTATTATTATATATATAGCATAATACCAAATCAGTTTTACCAATGTAATTTTAGTTTTTTGGTAAGAAATAATACTTAAAAAACAGAAACTTCCACTGTTGTAAAATCTTCTAACAAAATGCTTTTTTTCTTGGTAGAGAAAAATGAGAAAGGTAGTGTGAAAGTGGGCAATCTGAAGTACAAGGAAGAGCCATCAAAATTGCTGTCTGGAAACAAATTTCAAGACCGTTATTTTGTGTTACGGGAAGGAAACTTGCTTCTGTATAAGGATATGAAGGTACAGCAGACAAACTCTCCTCTAAACTCTGCATCAAGCTTTTTTTTTGTATGAAAAAGAAAAGGAAAGCAAACAGATCAACATTCCTCATATTAAATGGCAACTTCTAGAGTCTGGGGTTGAAGTATATATTTTTGTCTCGCGGTTTCCCAGGTGTGCTAGTAAAAGGAGTTAGTGTGTGTTTGTCTTTTAGCTATTGTAATTATGCTTTACTATAAGCCATAAAAATTCAAAATAGTACTGTGTTTGGGTGCTTTCTGCTGACACTAAATTATTTGAAAACCTGCTGTAGAGAGCTGTAGCAGAAGTAATATGGAACTTAAATGAGTGCATGCCATTTTTTTCTTGGTATTTCACATAAAGCCCTTAAAAATTGCAAGCAACAGGATTCTTATACATACACATCTCATGATAGAAGAGATTATAGGAAACAATAAATCTCAACACACTAGGAAAATATTTCCCTGCTTCCCAGCAACAGTTTCCAGATGTATTCTCAGTCATCTGAAAGCTAGTATTGATAATTAGGTTAGATATACCTCAGAATTCTATAGAAGTGAACTAGTCATGATTAATAGCAGGAAGGGTTCAGTTTTAAATATTTCATGGGAGTTTTCTTAAACTTTGTGTTTGAGTGTATGCAGCTTGTATTTAAGTATAAAGCCAAATAATATTCATCATGAACTATATTTTCATTTTAGTTCCAATAATTTCTGGTTAAAAAAAAAAAATCAAAGTTTCAAGTGCTTTTATTTTTGCTGACTGCTGTTTTTTTCCCCATCCAACAAATATAGATGTATATTGCTGACCTTCCTAAAGTACTTTTTTCAAGTATCCCCTGCTCATGTAAGCTAAAGCACTGTGTGTTCTTGTGAAGCTGAACCCCAGAATGTCAAAAATAGTGTCTTATAATTTAATGCTAAAACTCAAATTGGCACATATGTGAGAATAAATTAATATGCCCATAAAACCTTAATTAGCATCTTGGAAAGAATTTATGACAGGATCATTGTTCCACTTTATAATCTCCTTTTTTAAGCCATTATAAAACATTGAATTCCCCAACTCAGGAGGAGCTTTGAACACTTATTTTTAAATGGCTTTATTTTTTTTTTTAAAGCAAATGGCAATACCATTCTGATCAAATAGTGTATATGAGTTTGTTGTACATTCTTTTGAGAGATATTAATCTATCATGAATAATCTTTGTTTAACTTTAGTCATATGTAGAAATGAATAGTAGGAAAGCTTGACATTGCAGATGGAAAATTGTAATTAATAGGGCCACACATACTAATTATTTTATAAATTCTCATTAACAGTGAATTAACTTTGTATATGCAGGTGGAGATACATTTTTTTCGGTGTTTCTCTTGTTAAAGAGCAATTATCAAAAACATTGAAAGTTTCCATGAATACTGTATGCTAAATTACTATGTTGTGCTAATTGACTGAAATAACTTACCCCTTTAATGTTCTGTTGCTAAGAGATAAGCTCACAGACAGAGAAATGGCTCCCTTAAGGTGCATTATTGTGAGAAGTATGCATTTGTTTAACTTAATAGTATGTTCTGCAGGGCTATTTTTTCATCTCGGCAGTACCCTTCTTTTGTGCAGGAAGTTACACAAGAATACCAACCATAAAACTGTTGTGTGTTTTGTTGTTTTCTTAAGTTTTCTTAAGTGTCTCGTTTTCTGCACACTGGAGTGTTAGAAATTGAAAGCTGCAGAATGGAAAATTGAGAATCTAGGGACAGTAAACACTAGGGAGTAGCTTTGTGGACTGGGATTATAAGATTTGTTAAGTTGTTTGGTGTATTTTTTTCTAAAGTGAAAGCTAAAACACTTGACCTAAAAGTACTAAAGGAATGGTTTTGTGTTGTGTTAAATGTGTGCTTTGCTCTGTAATAGTGTGCATGAGAACTTTTATTGTTTCCTTTCAGCACTTCATCTTCCAGGCACATTCAGTTCTCATACCTAGTGTGGGTGTATGTCTGCTGTAGATTGACTAAAGGTAGTTTGTTCAAGAAGGAGCAAGCAAGGAACCTCAGGACATCTCTGGTCCAACTTCATGTGTACAACAGGGATAGCAGCCAAGGTCAGGACATGTTTTGCAGGGCTTTAATCAGTTAAGTCTTCAAAAACCCCCAAGGACAAAGAATACAGAACCTTTCCAGGCAGCCTGTTGCAGTACCTGTCTGTCCTCATGGGGGAAGGTTTGTCTGTCCTTAGATGTAGTCTTCTCACAATATAAAGAGCCTCACTCGGTTTGCTTGGTAACTTCCCTGTAGGTGCTGGGGTCTGCTCTTAGGTCAGCCTCTCCTCACAGGGCAAGTGCTCCAGCCACCACATGGCTTGGTGGGCCCCTGCTGAACCCTTTCCAGATCACTGATTCTCTTTCTTTCTCTCAAGGATCCAAAAGATGCAGTCACACAAGTAATGAGGAAAGGAGGAGAGTCACTCTGCTCCACTTACTCACTGTGCTTCTGCTAATTCAGGAAAATGAGACTAGCTTTGCTGTCAAGATACTCTGCTGGTTTAAGCCCAGCTTGGCACCTACCAGCTTTTTCAGGTCTCTGTCAGCAGAGCTGCCTCCCACTCTGTGTCATTGAAGGGTTTTTTTCCTTCACCTGTGCAGGAGTTTGTTTATATCATTTTTCAATTTCATGAGATTCCTGTTGTCCCATTTCTTTGTTTCTGTATAGGTTCCTCTGAAAGTCCCAGTACTGGTATCCTTCAGAAACCAAGTGGATTCCTTGTCTCTCACTGGGCTGCGCTTTCTGAAGATACAGGAAGAACAGAACGCCCTCCCCATTCCCTGTCCCATAATAGTCAGGATATGTTATCCAGAGACCTCTGTGTGTTGTTCAAAGACATCATTTGCTTTTTTTTCATCCTGATTTAGCAGCCCCAGTGGCCTAATGGATGAAGCACTGGCTAAAGCAGGGATTGTGGATTTGAGTCAGTCAGCACAGCTGTACCAAGGGCAAGTCCTGCCTGACCAACCTAGTGGCCTTCTGTGATGAATTGACTATGTCAGTGGACAAGGGAAGAGTTCCAGTTGCCATTTATCTGAAATTCCGTAAAGCCTTTGACATGGTCCTCCATAATGTTCTTTTGTCTAAATTGTAGCGGGATGGAATTGGTGAGTGGACTGTTAGATGGATAAGAAAGTGGCTGGGGGGTCACGTCCAGAGGGTAGTGGTCAATGGCTCAGAGTCCTGATGGACATCATTGTCAAGTGGTGTCCCTCAGAGGTCCTTACTGGGACTAATGCTACTTAATATATTCATTAATGACACAGAAAAAGTAAGTGCATCTCTAGCAGATTTACAGCTGACACCAAGCTGGGGATGTGGTTGACACACCTGAGGGACAGAATGCCCTCCAGAACAACCTGGACAAGCACAAAATGTGGGGACATGGGAATCTCAGAAGGTTTGAAAAGATCAAGTGCAAGGTGTTGCACCTCAGTTGGGTCAACTCATGATATCAATACAGACTGGGGGATAAACAGGTCAAGAGCAGCCTGGCCAAGAAGGACTCGGGGGTGCTGGTGGATGGGAGGCTGGACACGACCCAGCCATGGGCACTCACAGCCCAGAAAGCCAAACGTGTCCTGGGCTGCATCCAGAGCATCGTGGGCAGTAGGGCCATGGAGGGGATTCTGCCCCTCTGCTCTGCTCTGCTGAGACCCCACCTGCAGTGCTGCATCCAGCTCTGGGGTCCCCAGCACAGGAAGGACATGGACCTGTTGGAGTGAGTTCAGAGGAGGCCACCAAGTTGAGTAGAGGGATGGAACACCTCATCTGTGTAGGAAGGCTGAGATAACTCTGTTTGTTCAGCCTGGAAAAGAGACAGCTTAGGGAAGACCTATTTGTGGCCTTCTAGTATCTGACAGAAGCCTACAAGAAAGATGGAGAGAGATATTTTAGAAGAGTGTGTAGCAACAGAACAGGGAATGCCTTCAAACTGAAAGGATGTTTAGATTGGATATTAGGAAAAAATTCTTTACTGTGAGGGTGGTGAGGCACTGGTTGCCCAGAGAAGCTGTGAATGTCCCATCCCTGGAAGTGTTCAAGGCCAGGCTGGATGGGTCTCTGAGCAACCTGGTCTAGTGAAAGGTATTCCTGTCCATGGCAGGGGGGTTAGAACTTGATAATCTTTAATGTCGCTTCCAACCCAAACCATTCTGTGATCTGAAGAAAATTCTCACTATTCCATGGAAGAGGTTATTTAACAAAGGGCAATCACACTTCCTATCTTTCCTGTCTTTCTTGAAGAGTTTGTGCTCATATATAGCACCACATCTTCATTATTCTAATTGTGTTACAGATTCATGTGAACATTAAGTTCTTAATCAGTCCGCTTCCTGTAGTAGAGATTGGTATACTTTGTTAATGGCAAAGAAGGAGAGACAAAAAATAATTTAATTATGTACTAGAAAAGAGAGGTGTATTCCATGAAAGAAACTGAACTGTGAAGTCAGTCATGGGGCATTTTCTCTTTGGCACATTCCTGATACAATAATTAGAATCTTACTTTATTTGCAGGCTAGTAAACCTGAAAAAGTGTTGCCTGTCAATTCTCTGAAGCTTTATCTTGGAGTGAAAAAGAAAATGAAGCCACCAACAAGGTAAGAGTAGAAAAGAAAATAAACACTGTGTAAAAAGTATTGTAGTATCATCAATAAAGGGTAGCATAGAACATTGTGGAACAAGGAAAAGTCAAGAAGCCAATAGCAGTATGCTGAATTAGATTATCCCTTGTAATATTATTTGTTCTGTTCCTATATCTGTTTTCATGTTCCATGTTAACTAATCTGTGCTAGGAAATTACTTTATTGATTAGCTTTTTGTAATCTAAAGTGCATTTATTATCTCTTGTGGATATGTTCACTCCTAGCTCACTTAGTTTTGTGGTATATGTCCTGCATGTCACTGGTGGACATACTTTCCTTGCACCAAGTAAAAAGACAGAAGAGAAAACCAACTAGTCATGGCCCTTACTGGCAGTTCCTGTTGTTCAGCAGAGGATTTTCCTTTTTCAGGATCTTTGTTATTTTGATGTTCTGCTAGCTGAAGACTACAGTGCCCTTTACAAACATCAGTGACTATCTCTCAGGAAAAGAGCAGTGAAAAATGACACCTGTTTTTCTCAGATGTTTCCAGTTCTTGTTCGGTCAAAGCTTTGAGATACAGAGACAATGCACATAGGATCTTATCCCAGAGGGAGTGTGGGTTGGCTGTAGCCTTTAAACAGATTTACTTGAACTTTTCCTTTACAGTTGGCAAATCAAAACACCCCAAAAAGGTCTGTGAATTTCAAAGCTTAGCCATGTTAAAGAAAACGTTGGTGACTTTTTTTGCCTGTTTTTTTTTTTTTTTTTTTTTTTTTTTATTCAAGTGCAGAGTGAGTAGAAGATTAGTCCAAAATAGGAGTAAAAAGATTATGTAAATGAGTCTTTGCAGGTTTTTGGTTCTTTTTACTCTTGGGTTTACTTTCAATCTACTTTCAAAGGCAGAGCTTACCAAGTCTCTTCTGGATCTCCAGAAGTGTCTGTTTGTTTCACCTCAGAGGCTTCGTTATGCACCCACTCCCTTTTTGTTTCCCTAGAAATTATTAAGTCCCTACAAAAATCATGTGATTCCTTTTGTTTATAGTACAAGCATAGTTCTCTTCCACATTGTAGTGAACTCTTTACCAGGCAGTTTTATTTCCAGCACCTTTGAGAAAGCATAGCCACAGTAAAAATGAGGCAAGTAGTCAGCTGTCATCTGCAGTGCTTTGCTATAACCCTTTGTCTAGAACAGAAAGTTCATTAACTGTGCATCAGTTGTGAGAAAATGAGCAAAATCCATCCTCCAGCCACAACTTTATTCTGGATTTGAAGTACACATTTAGACTTTGCAACTTAATTTTATTTTTTCAAATTAAAAGGACTATGTAAAGATAATTAATCTCTGCAGTTTGAGGAATATGTCCCTGTCTTGAGTTTATGGAACTAATTTTTGAAAATCTTTCTTTCAGCTGGGGACTTGCAGTGTTTTCTGAAAAGCACCAGTGGTAGGTAAACATGAAATGCACACTTGGTTTATCTTCACAGTCCAATATTTGTTCAAATACTCAGTTGCAGAATAAGAATGCTTGAAAACTAACGGGCATTATTTTGCTTTCATGTTGAATTTTTTTTTTTTTTTTTTAATTAAAAAATTTCCTTAATTGGTATGTTTGGTTCATCTTTTAGGTTTAGCTGTCTGGCTTCCTTCTGTGGCCAGAAAGCAAACAATAGTGATGAAGTTAGAATGATAGATTTTAATCCTGTGCACATGCTGTAAATGAAGCACAGGCATTGTCTTCAAAGTAGGTAAAGTGGTAATTTGAAGTATTTATATATGCCTATTTTTTCTGGGAGTGTTAATAATAAATATAGATAGCATGAATGAATGTAAGCACTACTTGAAGTAGTTTAGAAGCTTATTCTTTAATAAGTTTAACTGTAGCAGGAGTCTCCACTGTTTTTCCTATTAATTATGTATTGTGTTCTAGGTATATATGTTGTGATGGACAAGATGTGCAGATGGAATGGATGATCAGCATTTTTATGGCACAGGTACTAATCTGATCAAAAAATGTAACTTATTCCGCTGTTATGAAAATCCCATTAAACATGTTTGTGTTATAAGGTTCAGTGCCAAAACTTCTGGAATACTTCATGCAATAATAATGCCAGAAGATGTGTCTTAGTCCATGAAGACTATGAGTGCTTTGAGAGTGAGTGAGAACATTAGATTCTGGCATCATCTCCCCACCCCACCCTGCTGTGTTGTAGAGAAGCTTGTCAAAGAAGGACAATTACTTCCTTTGCAGAAAGCTCTTGTGAGTGAAATACTGGCCATTAAGTTAAAGGGTGTGTCTGTGTGCCACAATACCCGAGTGCTGTTTCTCTGCTCACCAGTTTGGATGCTGCTAAAGTAGTCATGAAAGAAGGGTGTCATGTTTAAAAGCATAGTGGTGTCAGCTAGCCCTGTTGAAGAGCTGTGCCAATATGGCTTTATTTCTCTAGTATCCAGGTTAGCTTAGTTAACACTGACAATTCATTGTGTTGGTAGGCTTTATCCTAAATTAAGTGCTTTTCTCCTTGCTACGAGATTGTAAGGAGGGTATATGTTTGAGTGACATTAACACATTCGTGGAAATGGAGTTTAATATTTACATTGGAGAACTGGAAGTAAGTGAGATGGGAAGAATTCATCATGACAGGAGACTGGAACATAGTTTAAGGTTTTAACAGGATTTTATATCTGTCTCAGATTTTCCTTTTTCCCATGATGTTCAAGGAGCTTTGCAGGATATCACTGTGAATAAACATTGCCAGATTTATGATTACCTGGGAGCTTTGTGTTGCATAAAGTAGGCTGAGCACAAGACTGTTGACATACAGACTTCTTAGAGGCTTCCTGAAACAAAATCTGACTTTCATAGATAGTAGTGCTGGAAGTATAATGCATGCCTTGAGAGTCAGACTTCCAAATTCTTGTCTTATTCAGCTCCCTTAACTGAAGTGACTGTTGTTGTTTCTATGGAAACAGCTGGCATACATGTCATGGGCATAACATCAGCAGTGTCACAGCAAGTAGGCTCAGAGGTTATTGATATAGGAAACTTAGAAGTAACTCGTGCAAGCTTGGTAACTGTTGAAGTCCTTTTGACATAAAATCACAATGAAGGACAGTCTGTTAGGATTCTGCTCAGGCAGATGTAGAATGTTCCTTTGACAATATAGATAAAAAACTGGGAGTCATTACTCTTTGTCCAGGATAATTTTTCCTAACAGGAAAAAAAAAAAAACCAGAAAAAAAAATTTAATCACTTCATGTACATTTAAAAAAATTGCTGTGGATTCATACTATTACTTTTAAAACTTTATTTACATGAATGAACAGTGAAATGAATTAGCAGTACTACACTGAAAGGGTTTTTTTGGTTTGACTTGGTTTTTTGTGGAAATTGTTGATTTTTTTTGTTTTTTTACCAGCATTTTGGATATCAGTATAGTTGTCAGTCTATAAACTACATGAGAAATGATGTGCTAACAATGCAGATTTAGTGTATTGTTCTTATTGCAATCTACTGCTTCATTCCAGAGAAAATCTCCTTAAGAACGCAATGCCTCATATTGGTAAAGCTTGCTATAAGATATTTAAAAAGTTTAATATCATATGGCAGCAGACAATTATTAGCACATTATCCCATTTCTAAACCAGAAAACTGTAAATGTCAACTGAGGTTATTTCTAGATAGAATTTTCAAGTTGTGACCATCTTTAGGGAAGTCAGCTTAGGTTTTTACCTCATATGTTGCCACTGTATTTGAACACACATGTTAGAGGGACTGCAGGCAGCACATCTTCTTTGTCAGTGGAATAACTTAGACTGGAAATTGAAAAATGCTGTAAAATTGGTTTTGAAGTATTAATTTTTGAAGTATTTAATGATCTTGTGCAATTAAGAGGGACATAAACCAATATTATTGTGCTTCTCAGTGCTTGAGCAGGGTAAAGTTTTATTAGTAGTTGATATCAGTGAGATAGTAGTACTATTGCTATTTTTTTCTGATAATGTTTATCCCTGTAGTATAAATAGTGCAGAGTATATAAATACCAAAGTGTAGATACCACTGTAATCTAGTGACAAGAGTACTTTGATACAGGTGATCGAATTAACCCAGAGGTTATTAATTTTCCATTTCAAGCTGGTAAATACTATGTGTTTGAAATAGAACTAATGTTTCTTTCAGTTCTATGCAAAACCATCCTGAAAAGCATAATTCTTGAATTCTGTAATAGTTCTGTACAAAATCTCTTAAGAGCATGCATAGCATACAGTTGGAAGTAATTAATTGGTATAAAGATGAACACAATAGTATTCTTTCCAGTTTCCTTGCCTTTGATGAGCTGGAGGCACATTATACTACCATGAGGTGCAGTTGAACAGAGGGGTCAAAACTATGAATAAATACATTTTTTATGTGGCCTAATACATTGCTAGTATTTCTGATATATTTTCTCAGAGTTTTATTTTAACAAATGTTACAGGCACAAAAGGGAAATCAGGCTGTTTAACTGACGGGGATGGTTTCCTTAGGCTTGCTGGGAATTCAGGCAGACGGTTTTCTTCAGAAGCTGATTAAAGTTTCTCCATCACTTTCTACATTTGTTTGTTGTATCCTGAGCCACAATAAACTAATTTTGGTCGGCAAGAGCTGCTCTTTCAGATAATACTTTCTCATTTCATTGGAAGAAAATGTTCTTAATGGTCATTGGAGAGAACTTTGATCACAGACTTTTGTGTCACCCTGGTCACACCATGTGTGAGAAATTTTTACTCCATCAGGATGTGTCTATAAAATATTTTCTCTAAATTTGGAACTGGGGCTTCCAATTTCTAGTCTGCCATCATGAGTCAATAATCACTGATTCTGATGGCTTTTTAATGGTAATGCTGTTTTTACTTGCAGACCACCTGCAAGTACGATCATAGCTCCACGACTGTTTTTTTAAATACAGTCTTGAAGGGATTTGCTTCATGGATTTGCAGTCCTGGCTTGCCAGTTTCCTTCAAAGTTGTGCTGATTTAGCTGTAGGCCTTGGATATTCTCTTTGATTCACAGAATCTCATGTTGATGATTTTCCAGTAATATAGTCTTAAAATACCTTGTCCTCAAATCTGTCTTTCTGGTTTTCATTAACATTACCTGAGGACTGTGAGCTCATGTGCTCAAATTTGAAATATTCAGTAAGTAATTTATGTTTTTTTTATTTCCCTTCTCTTCCCAGTCTTTTTCACTCAGAGTGAAACTGAACATTTCTCCTCAAAGCTGACCTATTTCAGTGGAGCTAAAGCAAAGACTACTATGGAAACCAGATCTGCATATTTGTAGATTGTGTTTTGGATAACACACGTTGTTATCATAGGTTAAGCAATTATTTTCTCTAAAATATTAATACAAATTTTCACAGAATCGCAGAATCAGTTAGTATGGAAAGGACCTTTGAGATCATTGAGTCAAATCTATGACCTAACCCCACCTTGTCAGCCAGACCATGGCTCTGAGTGACACATCCAGTTCTTTCTTAAACATCTCCGGGGATGGTGACTGGTGACATTCCAATGTCTAATCACCCTTTTTTAGGAAGAATCCAACCTAAACCTCCCCTGGTGCTGTTTAAGACTATTTCCTGTCATCCTGTCACTTGTTACCTGGGAGAAGAGGCCAATCCCCACCTGGGTACAGCCTCCTTTCAGGCAATTGTAGAGACCAGTCAGGTCCCCCTGAGCCTCTTTTTCCCCAGGCTCAACACCCCCAGCTCCCTCAGCTGCTCCTCACAAGCCTTGTGCTCCAGATCCTTCCCCAGCTTCGTGTCCTTCTCTGGACTCCAGCACCTCAGTGTCTTTCTTGAAGTAAGGGTCCCAGAACTGGGCCCAGAATTTGAACTGTGGCCTCACCAGTGCCGGCTACCGGGGGAAGAATCACTGCCCTGGTCCTGGTGGCCGCACTATTGCTGACACAGGCCAGGATGCCATTGGCCTTCTTGGCCACCTGGGCACACCCTGCTCATGTTCAGCAGCTCTCAGCCAGCACCCCCAGGTCCTTTTCCAATGGGCAGCTTTCCAAACACTCTGCCCCTGCCTGTAGCACTTCCTGGGTTGTTGTGACCCAAGTGTTGTATCCTGCACTTTGGTCTTGAACCTCAACAAGAAACACATTTCGAAACACTTGCACATTGGGCTAATTTTATCTTATTTCAAAAACTTTTGTTGGGACTCCTGAAAGCTTCTGTGGAATTTTGAAATTGTGAAACAAGTCAATATGTATGTCGCATTTGATGGTATTTTCTATTTTATGAACATAATGAGAATAATATTAGGGAAGGAAGATGTTTGATACATGACAATTGTGTAGAGACGTTTTGGTTCTGTTCATTCAACATTGTGCAGCACCTATGAAATATTAACATAATTTTAAGCGTCATAGTGTTTTTCCCTTTCTCCCACAAGAAGAGGGCATGGTATTGTGCAGTATATAGCTTTTTCCAAGGGAGTTTTATGTACCAAAGAATTTTGTGTATTTATGAAATTCCACGTGGAAAATAAGGAATCATTTTGTTCTTCAGCATGCAGATATATGGCCACCTGCTGGAAAAGCAAGAAAACAGTCCATAACTAAAAGTCCAAAGATCAGAGGTTTACCACTAATTCCCATTCATCAGGAGAAGAACACTTGTAAAATCAGAGGGACTACAGAAGTAAGTGGGGTTTAAACTTAATGTAGAACTTCTAACCACAATGCTATAATAAGAAGTCCAGTAATAATGAACTCCCTAGAGCTGAATAAATATAAAATGTAGATGCCCTTATTATCAGTATCTCTTCCAATATTTTGTCATTAAAGGAATATTTAGGATTTATGTAAATTTAATGTAAAAAAGTTATTGTAGTCTCAAATTGCATAACCTCTCTGGCTGTTCAGGAAATCATAATGGACTTTTATATGTGCGCTTTTTTTTTTTTTT
>WEKY01058967.1:0-13427 GCA_013390045.1 Picathartes gymnocephalus | reverse complement strand
TTTTTTTTTTTTTTTTGAGTAGAGATTGTTCATTAGGAGTAAATAAGACTTTTAGCTGGAAATACTATGCACATTATTACAGTATGGGTTTTACTTTTAATAAGGTCCTTGAAAACTGTCCTGCATGCATATCATACAATATCTTTTCTTCTGTCTAAAGTAACTGCACTGTTTCAGTTATCTACTCTGTGAATATAATGGAAAAGCTCAGATGGAACTAACTTTGATACAGTGAAGTTGTACTTAACTGGAGAATAAGAGGCTTTAGTTACAAGTCTTTGAATAGACTGAGCTTTGTTATTACATTATGTGCACTAGTGATATACCTGAACCCTATCATGTTAGCTTGAGGTTACTTTCTGGTGTCCTCATAGAGATAACTGATGCCTGTGGGAAGACCTTACCTGCCTTACTTGCAGCTGAGATGAAGCAGTGGAGGCACTGTTCCACTTGGGAATAGTAGTGGGAACTAGCCTGGCTGCAGCAGTGAATGACTGTAGAAACAACAGCTTGGTCCTTCCTTCGGTTGCAGCAGTATCATTTCTAGCACATTCTAGAACATTTTGAAGGGATGTAGTTAATATGGGACGTGTTATCACTACTAGCAGATATGGTGGTTCAGCTACAGAGTGGTGGAGTTGACTCGTTTCCATAGTAAAGCAAAAGCAAAAGGCCGGCATAGCAATTTAGGTAAAAGACAACTCCATCCTGTGTTACACTTTCTTCCAGAAAGAATTTCTGCTCTGCCTAACTACAGCAGTGTAAAACCATGTGAATATAAGTATTTTGTAATTTGTTTACAAACTTTTGTATTTTAACTTGTCCTTTTTAACTTTCCCTCAAAAAGTATTTTTGCAATTTTTAATAAGTTCTTTCTGATGCTTGTGTTTTCAAACTTCTTTGATGAAAGTAAATCATAGGTCTTGTCAGTCAAAAAACTTCATAACCCTTAGGTGTGTCTCTTACCTGTTCTTTATGCAAGTACGGTTGAAACATTTAGTACATTCTTTGAGATGGCTACAAATTCAGACATGCTAGGATAGAAGTTTTATTGGATTTTGAGCTTCATGATTAAAAGTCCTTAATGCCTTACAGTACTGTATATATTTTTTTTTTCTGTGCATAATTTGCTTTATTAGGAAGGACTCCAATGTTTTGTACACTGCAGCTTTGAGAAGGTCTGCATTTAAACTTAAAATCAGAAATCCACAGTATTCCTTATTTAGGCAAAGACTAGATCTAGAGAATTTTTATGCACAAGTATTTGCATACTTTAGGAAGGTTAATGCAAAAATACATAATGAAAAATAAAAACTAATGCTTTTTTAACATGGAAAACTAAAACTGGAATGAACAGTAAAATGGTGATAGAAAGTATATATATGATACAGTTTATTAAGAAAAAATATTGTACAACAGTGGACTCAGTTAAAAAAAAAGATATACCACTGGGAGACCACGCCTTCAGTCTTTCCATAAATTTGAGTACTTCTCCAACATGCAAGAATATCTCAGTTTTAAAGCATTAGAAAGCAACAAGAACAAACATTTTCTGAAAGATGCTGGTTTATGGAAAATGGAGGTCTATTTACAGATCAATATGTAAACTTGTAGTAGAAATGTCATCAATCTATACAGGCAGGAAAAGAGATTAAAAGTTTTCCAAACAGTGAAAAAAAAAGTGCTATCTTTGTGAGAGAAAGGTGACTGGGGGGAAAAAAACCCAAAGCACTGTAAGCTCAAAGATACCCAGAAACTGAGTTTAATATTAATAATTTGTTTGCTAAAATATCTATATTGAATGTCTGATTTTTCCCCATTATTGGAAGCAGTTTTATTGTGTGTTAGCAAGTTAAATGTGTAATACCAAAGGTTTGAAAGACTCAATAACTAAGAATCCTAATAAGAAATAGAACCAAAACATTTTGGTTATTTCTACACCACTTGTTGTATATGGGGATAGTGCATTTAAAATATGTGTATTTCTCATATAGATTATTTAATTGAAATAGAAATATATTGCTCTGTATCTGCAATATTTGATTTTATTTCAAAATATAAGAAGACTGAGGAATGAGGAAAAACCTTTTCTTTCAAGCATGATCAAATAGCATACTGACTTACAATAGGTCATACAAAAAAGGCCTAAACGAAGGCCCAAACCATTCTACAATTCTGTGTATCTTAACTAGCTCCTCCCTCGTGTTTGAATAGTTTTTAATGATTGTTTTAACATATAGGAGGTATTAAGATTCCAAGAAACAAGTTTCTCATACTCTGTGGATAAATAACTCCATAAAAAATGCGGTCAAACTGAACAAGTTCCACACAGGAAATACAAAAAGACCCAAAGTCTCCCTGAGCTTTCACTACTTTCTGGTTGTCAAGAAAGATGCCACACGTGAAAGAAGTATTCTAGGACCTAATTTTCTTTTAGAACTACCAGGCTTTTCCACAAAAGGAATGGCCTACCTACTGCCACACCTACTGAGTAGCCAGAATACAATAATGCAAATTTAGATGCAGCATCTGATTTACCTTTAATTTTCTGTAGCTTAAGAACTTGAAAACAGCCCACCAATATGCAATTTGAAAAAAAAATAACTTATCAGTTAGTATTTAACAGCTGCTGAAAATGTTTGTGATTCTTTAAAATTGTCTTTCATATGTTCATGTTGCTCAGTCATTGCGTTATCAAATCCGCTATATACACAGTTGTATTCATTCCATTAAACAATTCTGAGTCTTTAAGAGTGTATGGATCTGCTGTAAAACATTAAAATTTAGTCTACTGTGGTAGAATGAAAAATCAAATTGTGATTATATGAAAATAAATGTCTTCATTGCCATGGTATGATTTATATTTATATGATTTATATAAATTTCAGAAGTATTACTAATTGAGAAATTGCTCACCAAAAATGCGTACTGAATAATAATAGCACAATTCTGGTAATTTAAAACTGACTTTGCTGTCTCAGCTCTTGAGTAAATTTTTTTTTTTTTTTCTTTAAACCATGTGAAACTAAAGAGCAAAAATTGCAATCTAAAACTTTTTAATAAGATGTGAATGAACTTATTTCTCTTTGTTTGGTAAGAATGTAGAACTACAAACTGGAAAATCAAGATTTGGTGAATATCATGATAATGAACTTCTGGAAGAAAGAAAAAACTTGAAAGAAAAAGCATCTATTGTGGCACAATGTTTGGAAAGAAAGGAGGACAAATTGCGAAATCATGCAAAAACACATCAAAACTTGATTTTGGAGAACAATGCAGGCTCAGGGATGACTGAGCTACACCCAAGACCACATAAGACACTGAAGAAAAATAAAAACAAAACAAACAAAACTACTTTGGAATTAGATAGTAAATTGCCATCAGATGTGCTTCAGGAACTAAGTACAGTGCTGCAGAAGAACAGAGCCCTTCATGAAGCCTCCAGCTGATCTCCTGAGCCTGAGGTGTAATACTTATATTCTTGTTTTATATATATATATATATATACACAAAACACACATATATATATGTGTATTTTCTATTCAAAAGTAGTGTGTTTTGGTGTGTAGAGTTTGTACAGTGCAGAGGAAATAAGGAAATATAGTTTGTTTATATGCAGCTGTTGATTTTGTATATGTGTATGCCCCATGTTGTAATTTAAGACTGAACTGGATGAACTGATAATGTAAAACTCCAGAAGTTCAGAAGTTTTTCTGTGCAGTGCAAGGACACCAAGGTTTTTTTTTTTGTTTGGTTGGTTTTTTTTGTTGTTGTTGTTCTTGTTCTTGTTCTTTGTTTCAGATTTTGTTTGATACAGGGTGTCTAAAAACTGTCAAAAGCTTTTGCTCTGTTTATACTCTGCACCACCTTGTAAATACTGGAGAGATATTTTTAAAAGACAAGATATACTCTGAAATTCATACTATTGGCCTGCAATATTTTTAATTGTCTAACACTATAAAAATTAGTAACATCTGATTTGAAATTGATTTTTTGTTGTTGTTTTTGTATGTTTGTGTGTTTTTATTTTGTTTTTATTTAAGGAGAAAATTAGTATTTGCTTCCATAGAATTGTTCTCTGACAAGGCATCATGTGAAAGAATCGAAAGGGAGAGAAATGTAGTAGATGAGACAATGTATTAATTCTTGTATCTTGAAACTGTGTCTCTAGGGTGTACATCTGATTATGACATCTAAGTAATGAGACTAGTGAGGAGGACAAAAAAAAGTCTTGAAAGCAACATCTAATGGGTACATGAATTGGAAGAATAGCACCATCTCAGTGGGCTGAAGTACTTTTCTAAACAGGCCTTGCTCAGCTCAGGGTGACAAAGGCAGCCTTTTCTATTGCTCTTTGGATAGAGCTTGCTTGGTGCTAACAAAGTTGCTGACCTGCCATTAATATTTAGTATTTAAATGAGAAATTAATTCCTTTAAGAAAAAATGGTCCCCACCCAGACAAATCAGAACAGTACCAACACACTCAATTAAGAGGTGCCAAATCATAAATGAGGGAAGAGATTTACCATGAAGACAAAGGTGAGTGGTATTCAGTTTGCAGGGACTAGGAAATGCTTGCGCTACAACTGTAGCACTGCTCTTCTCAGTGTGAGGGCAGGTCCAGGGCTGAGAGAACAGCCTCACTGTCTTGTGAGTATGTAGGTAGCAGTTCCTGAAGATACCAGATGTAGCACAGTACAGCTACTTTGATTTTTAGGCCCAGAGTTCCTTAAATTCAAAAATCATCATTACTTTTCAAAACAAAACCTATTCAAGGAATGAAATTATTTTCAGTTGTTTTGTTGATTTTATCTTCACTTATCCCTTGGAATTGCTGCCTTCTTATCTCATGGCATATCCATTTTCACTTTGTTCCATAACAGCTGGATGGGCAAAAGGCACTGCTGTGCTGAGACAGTTTTCAGGTGTTGTAGATGCTGTCTGGTTGAGCGGCAGGACCAACAGACCAGAGCACTAATGAGCTCACATGGCACCTTTGCTTCAAGGGAGGCATTAATAGGAGCATCTGCTTGTTTTTGCTGCTGTTCCTTTTGTGGTCTGACTAGTCGCACTGCCTCAGATTTTCACCAGACTTTTGAGAACTTACTGATGCCTTTAGTGTTTGATTGGAATTGGCCAGATCTCTTAGAGTAGATGAGAGGAAGCACAGAAGCAGTATGCTCAGTTATTCCCTCTTCTATTTTTGGTAGTCACAGGTGCCGTAACACTTCTGACATCATTTACTTCAATTCTTGATTGCATTGAGCAGCTTAATTGGAAAAATAATTTGTTTGATTGAAGAAATTAGACAAGTGACTCAAATAATGTATCTGCCAACTCTACTAGGAAGCACAGAGAAAATGAGATCAAACTAAAATATTTTATAGTAGTATTTATTATTCTGCAATGTAGCACTGAAAAAGCAAGTCCAGTATTTCAGACTGCACTTACCTTATTTGACCAGTTGTTAAAACTGAAACAAGTTTGTAGATTCTAATTTTCCCAGTGCACTATTGACTGTTTTGCTATCTTCACTTTGCAATTGAGCCTCTTCTAATCACTGAGGCCCTGTCTCAGGAAAGCATATCAGCCTGAACTTAAATTGTATTGATTAAAGCTGGTGCTTAATGTTAATAAACACTTTCTAAAATGCTGATTTGAATTGGGGCCTAATGCTAGCAGGAGAAATTGCTTTATTTTCTGTCAGCCTGGACTTGGATGTATTATTTACAGTTGTAGTTGTATTTGCAGATATTTCTCAGCATTGAGTTATAGTTCCTATATTGCTTATCTTTTTATTGGGACCTTAAGAATGACATTCACTTCACTGCTGAAAGCCTCATGCATCATTTAAGCCACTACACTAATGGAATAAATGGAGCAGTGGAAGGTTTTTGTGCATTGAAGTGAATATATCCATGAAGAAAATGGTTTGTGTATTTTTTTGGTTCTAAGGACTACAGAAATACTTATTCTATTTCAAAACCATATCACAGGTAAAATACCTGCATAAGTGCTGCTAACAGGCCATAAAAATCAAGAAGATATTTAATAAAATGTGTTTAAATTTGGGATTGTATGTATACATACACAAACACATAAATGATGTGTAGATTCACAGAGGCACAATGAATGGTGACAGTGTTAACACAAGTAAAATTTAATTGGAGAAGTAGAAATTAAATTTGCAATTAATTATTTTAAATAGGTGTCAATTTTTGAACTGAACATCTGGTACATCATTGTTGCGCTACACGTTTCAGACTGATGTAAGACCTGCAGAATAAATGTGGTTTGTTGCAATATCTTAATGGCTGCTCATCTTTTGTTGTTCGTGTGCCATATTGAGGACTGGTAAAGTATAATTTTCAGAGAATTGTAATTACTAGAATAAATGCTATTTCTCAGAACTAGGTAATGGACTTTTTCAGAAAAAAAAATCATAAGAATGTTAAAAAAAATCATTTCTGTCTGCCCATATGAAAGTCATTGAATAACCTGGTAAGAGCTTACTTTCTCATCTGAAAAATGAAGTTAAATGGGAGACCAGTATTTTATGTATGGGCCTATAACACTGAGAAGACTAAGATTAATATCTTAATAAACCTTAGGAAATCTCACGTTTGTCATTACCTTGTTATACTTCTGCAATCATGATATGTAGGTGTAAAGCTGACATGTAACCATTGTTTTTCTTGTTTAACATAATGTCTGTTTTCTGTTTGTGTGGGGTTTTTTTTTTTTTCACCTTTATTAGGATGGGTGAGGGAAGCAAGTGAAAACCCAAAAAGAAATATGAGCTAGATTCTTTGTTTTCTTTTTCTTTATTTGAGCTGGATATTGTCTGCTATTTTAGAATTTTTCTTTGAAACAGATCTCTTTCTGAGGTTCTATTTTGGGATTCCAGTTCAAAAGAGCAGTTTCACTAATAGGTTTTGTGCCTCAGCAGAGACTGCTTTAGTGTGGGGTTGATTTCACCAGCTGACATCTACAGAGTGTGTTCATGCAGACCTTACCTTTACTGTGTGACTTGGGTTGAGATGCAATTTTTGCATTAAAAGGTTTTGCAAGTGTTATCCGAGAATCTGTCCAGTGGGGAAAGGATATCCCCAAAGATTTCTTCGGTTAATGGGGAAGGCTTGGCCAAATCGCTGATTTTTGTTTCTTCCTTGGGAAGAACTCTGGGCTGTTCTGCCTAAGGCAAGTTGTTAGGATGCCTCAAGTTCTGTCTGCCAGAGGCACCCCTGGGGTGCATTTTGCTGTCATGTACTGGGGTAGTTTTAGACTGCTCTGGAGATACAGGTTTGTCTGAGAGTAAAAGTTACAGGAATTTTATCTCACTGCTATGATTTTTCTCTCCCCTGATATGGTGCTGGCACAGATTGTGTTCCTATGAGTGCTGCCAGGTTGCCACCATCCCCACAGCTCAAATTCCAGTCTAAGAAAAAATTCACATGCTCTGTTGGGGTTGGGGTTGGGGTTGGTGCCTGCAGGAGTAGGGAAGTAAGGGATGCATCTCTCTCTGGCTGTTACAGTTTGTTATAGGCCTACCCTGTTATGTCACCTCTCTGATTTTTGTATCTTGTTTTCCAGTGAAGTCTGTTTCAGTGGGAGAGTCAGCTATCAGACTTTGCTTGAATGTGAACTAGAACAACTTCAGTTCTGCTGGAGTCCAAATGGAAACTGAAAAAAAATTGAAAAAAAAGTACTGTCTCAAGTACTTGTTTTGAAAATAGAATGCTCTAAAAAATTCTTTTGATTTAGGCTACTTAAGAGAAATTTGTGGTTTCAGTAAATTACATTGGGAGAGCTGAACTATATATGTGTGGGGTAGAAACAGAATACCTTGGAAGGATTGCATGTATTCCTAATTGAATTATTTGCAAAAATATGTACTAACTTGCAAAACTGAGCCTATTGTGGCGATTGCCTGGGAGGATTCAGGATTCTTCAATACAGTATTCCTGCTTCTGAACTGCTGGACAGATTCTCTGTGCTGTCAAAAAATGAAGTATTTGTCAAACTGAGTGTTTCTTGAGACTAGACTGTTCTATGTAAAAAGGCAGAAAACCTCGCGAAGCTTTTTGAATGGTTCATAGTTTAGAGATTGCACTGCTTTACTTGTGGCTCCACTGAAAATGGGATCCATCTGCAGCTCAGTTAAGGGGAGAAACTATTCTGCTGTTTTAGCTCTTCCCAGTCTGTAGCTTAATTATTGCTTATAGTTATTGTCTTGGTGAAATTTCTTCGAGAATATTCCTGTTATGCTTTGCCACTCATCTTTCACTAGAAATTCATGATGATCTGTGGTACTGATGAGGAAGAAGGATGTGGATGTTAATGCCAAATAGACAATTGTATCTTCCTGCTTACTTGTTCTTTTACTGCAGTTAAGAATTTAGCTTAGTCTACCTGACCTTAATTGAGCCCAGCCTCTTTTTGCTCTAGACCCTGTTCTGTGTCTTAGACTCTGGAATATCCTAATCTTTAAGGTATCTTCTATACACTCTCCCATTCTGGTCTAATTTATGGTTCAAACTTTACCCATGATTTCTGTTTAGATCCCATGACATCTCTGAATATTTTTTTTCCTTTTTTGCAGGTAGTATGTTCATTACGGCCAGGACCATTATGTCAGGGTTGCCTTAACCTTTTTCTTAAGTCCTGATAGAAATCTTCTTAGTGCTACTGTAGAGAAAGGGATTTCACTGAAGGAACCGAGAGAGAGATGTAGATGTTGGCCAATAGGTACTCCAAAGTTCTGTAACCCATTCCTATAAATGCCTCTGAAGATCTACATACTTACATCTGTAGTCCTCAGCAAATCAGAAGGCAAACTAAAACAAATGTGCTCTCTTTGCTGTTTTAAATTCTTTTAGTTCAGTTCCGTAATGATCCTATAATAATTGCTTGTGCCTGGTAATAACATGGTTTCTTGCAAATTATACCTTTGGCTACATAAAGTATTTTCTTTCAAAATGTAATTAACATTGGTTTGTCCAGTACTGCAGACAGTTTAAGAACTAATAGGTTGAGGTTTGCTCTATGTATGAGTTTTGTAACATCATTTTCTCCCCATCCACATTTACAATATGTTTCTTTTAAAAGCAGATAATTTCTTTGTATTTAACTATTTTGGCTCTATATATCTATTTAAATTACAGCATGATTGAAATATCGTTTCTTCAAATAGATTGTAGCCATTAGCCTTTAGTTTATTCTGTCTTAGTAGTTTATGCTTGTGATGGGTGTCCAGCACCTACGTTTGCTTTCTGAGTGTCTCTTTTTCCCACTGCTTACTCATTTCATCCTGTATATTGGGCCTGTTAAAGCTCTTTGGATGATGAATATTTTAAACTGCATATAACAATTCTGAGGTCTTCCCAGGCTGTTACAGGTAGAACATTTTACATGAGGATCCTTACAGGCTTTCCTTCCAGGGGAAATCAGTTTTCATGAGAGATTACACAACTTTCATGTAAGAGAATGTGTCTTGGAGTCTTGGTTAAAGCACTAGCAGAACAACAGTACACTTTGCCCATAACCTGGAGACAGTGGGATTGGTTCCCTTTCTGTCACGTCTTGTTCTTATACAGTGCACTGTGACCAGGTAAATTACGTTTGAAAATGTTTGCATAGGATCCATTCTAAGAACTAGAATACAGAAAGCCAAATATGAAGAATCTCTAAAATAGCAATAAATCTGACCATTAGTTTAAGAAGGTTTCTGGGTTTACTTATTAAATAGCAAGTGTATCTTCACTGTTTTTTCCTTCCAGATTTTAGAGAAATGTTCTAACTAGCTTGAGCTTTCCATGAATTTTCAGTATTAGTAACCAAGTTTAATTTAGAAAGTTTATTTTTCAAAACATAAGTCTTGATATGAAAAAGGTCCTAGAGGTAATTTTTTTATAAAAGACTTTTTATAAAGATTTGCTTTCCTTTATACTAGCTACATCATGGCAGCACTAACTTGTTTAGTTCTTTCTGAATAGTATTTCTGGGATAAATGCGTATCTTGTGATGATTATTGATCTTTATTAATGTCAGTTATGAAACAAATTCAAAAGTTTTCCACTTATGGCTGAATTAATAAAAAATGCAAGTTTACATTATATACCATTCACTTTTGGGGGTTGTAAAAATAACTTGACAGTATTACATAAAATATTGCTATTGAGATTCAACAGCCCTGACTATGTTGTTTACTTAAATAATGCAGCTTTGATTTGTTATGGACAGTGATGAGAAATTAGTTACAGAAAATCTGATGTTTCTGCAGTTAGCAGTTAATTTACCTCCAGCTGAGTCTCTTGCAGCCATCTCCTCTTTCTCCAGACTACTTGGGTTTCAAGAAAAGATACTACCTTAGAATTCAAAATGTACAGCCAGAAATTAATCTTGAAAATTCTATTACAAAAAACAAAATCAAACAAACAAACAAAAAAAAACCAAAAACCCAACCAACCTAGAACCCATAACCTTCTTCTTTAACCTGTTTGCAAAATCTTCTTTTATTGAATTATTTTTGAGAGCCATTTAACAAAATGGAGGGTACCCATGCTGAAGTTCAAATCAGTTTTGTGGTAGATGGATGTTATTTGCCTTAGAATAATTCATTTTCCATCAGGTGGGTTATGGTGATCAAGCAGATGTTTCAAAGTACTTGACTTGAGGTCAGAATTCAATGGCAAGAGGTTGCACCTGTGTCATGCTGAGGACTTCAAAGGTGAATGTTGTCTACGTGATTTCATCAAGTTTTTATTTCTGTTATTGTAGATATCCTGAGGCAGTTCAAGGGAGTAGAACTTAGGACTTTCTTTAATTCTCTTCCAGCTTGTGGACACTGTAATTCTGTAAAGAACACAGTGATTTTCCACTTTTGAACATGTGCTCTGACCTGTACCTGAGACTTCCACTCTTGAGCCATATTAAAAGCATATCTTGTTAGTAAGTAGGTTTTTTTACAGCTTTTGGGTTTATTGACACTCTGGACTCTTTGAGAGAGACTAATGTAATCTCTAGCCAAGTAATAGTTTTTTTGTGAAACTAACCTAATTTCTTTTCGAGATAGATTCTGAGCAGCCATGTTTTAAATGGAAAAAAGTTTTTTGTCCAGAATTTCACTAACTATAACAGTGTCGAATTCTCCTTTTGAATGTTTACCTTAAATAGAACTTCTGTCCTCACAGATACTGGAGGTTTGATGTGATTTGGTTTTTTTGGCTAATCAAGCATTCATACAACCAAATATTGATCTCTGGTAGACATAACCTGGTATGTTTGAAGGTGTGTAACAAACCAGAAAATGTTAGATCATCTGATGTATTACCTGTTGGTAACCTTTTTTGATGATGCTCTTATATCACTTTGGTTTTCGTAGAAAAACTTTCATTACAATTAAAAAGTGATTCAAAGATATTTTACAAATCAACTAACATTATGCATTCAAGTTTTACTTTTAAGTTTTTGTTTGGGCTTTTTGAGCAGACATTTTAATAGACAGTCACAGCACTCAATTTTTTTCCTGATTGTACTAAGCAAAAGATGAATAGATAAGAAAGAATAGATAAGAAATGTTGTTGTATATAACTTATTTCACTCTAACACCTCCATTTCCAGCTCCTTTAAATATTTTTTAAAATTTATTAAATAAAGAGTGGTAAAATTGTTTTCTGGTGCACTCATGCTCCCTTGTTACTATGAAGAGAATCTTTATCCTTGCCTGTTGTCAGCTGTTCAGAGATGAAAAATGAGTAGTAAAAATTAAAGACAGGTTTGTTGCTTCCAAAAGTACAGTATGGTGTATACTGTCCATTTTTATAAATGTTTTCAGCTTCTTAGCTCTTGATATTCACCTTTCTATTCCCTGCTGTATCATTAGTGAGATGAACACATCAAAGTGGATCCTTCCCTTGTGGCCGTACAGGACCCTATCATAAAATTGCAAACTCACCATTCAAGTTATCTCTTTGCAATTAACAAACTGTGAAAAGAAATTGCACAGTGAAAGACTGTGCAGCTGTATTTATGATTAGGTCTTAAACAGAAGGCCAGTTTATATGCTACTTAGATTGAAAAAATTACTTACTTTCTCCCACTATATTTTTATTATCAAGATAAAATGTCTAGTAGGCCAACCGGAGTAAAAATTCTGAATGCAAGCAAAATTATATAGGCTTTATTCTGAGTAAAACAATGTCGCATGAACTTTCCTATTTATATATTCCATCTTCAGACAAAAACTGTAGTTTATGAGGAAGCTAGAGTTCATATCACCATCTGCTTTCAATAACAACTTTTGAACAAATAGGTACACTAGAAACGGTTTTCTTTCCCAGAATCAGAACTTTTTGCAATAGATTTCTCAAACTAGATTAATATTTTAAAATTAATTTTAAATTTCTTTCACAATCAGTTATTTGACAATTAACTGAACCATGAGAAACTTTACCATGAAGACTGACACCTACCACATTCAGCATGCCATACATTTTATGCAATTGAAGAAAGAGACACGTTACCACTTTTTATGTTCCTTTTTAAGACCAAATGCTTGTTCTTGTGTTCCCTGATATTTATGTACACTTTATTTTAAGTTGTGGAACTCCAGTTTCCAGTGGAAGAGAAAAATTTCTCATCAGTCTATTTGGTATTACCCTAAACATTTACAGGCGAAGGAGGCGTGTTGCTCAAAAGAGGTTTCAGGATAAGGTGATCAACTGGTTTTAAAGCAATAAAGTTCCCCAGGAAGCTGCATCTGCATCTTCAAAGAATGAGTAAGATCATCTCACTCTGATCTACAGTTTGATTTAGGCCCCCAAAGGCTAATGTCCAGTACATTAGGCATGTTATAATTGAACTGTTGAGAAGCAAAATATTAATGAACAGCCTTCCCTTTGGAAGTAATCTAGGTTTCTCATTACTAGCACTGCCAGCATTCTTGTTCTTAGTGTCTAATCGACACTTAATGGTGCTCTCTTGGTGTCTCTAATTTTCCATAATTAATGTGCATGTAAAATGAATCTTGTAAATACTGTGTGCTTATGTACCACATGCTGAATAATGTAAGCAAGCTATTATGGGTTGCTTATTTTTTGCCCCTTGTGGTCTCTGGATCTCAGAACTTTGCATTAACTTGGAGCTGTCAGGGAAAAATCTACCAGGCATCTCTCACTTCATTGAAGCATAAAACCCAGAAACAATGAAAAATTCTACAGAGCAAGGAGATCAGTTAGGTTCTTTTTTCTTTGTTTTTCCATACCAAACCAATCTAATGAATAATATATGGCAGAATTTTCCAATGATATATATTAGATTGTTTAACAAATATACATCTCAAAACCGATTATGTTCTTAATATCTAAATGTCTTGCAGATGGTCTTTGTGACTACTTATCAAGGCAAAAGTTGTCTTTTAATATCTA
>WEKY01058965.1:0-24090 GCA_013390045.1 Picathartes gymnocephalus | reverse complement strand
TTTTTAAGGAAGACTTAGAGGTACTTTAGACCTATCAATGCATGGTTTGGAACAGCAGGCTTCTACTTACATAGTGGAATACTAATTCTTACTTAATTTTTACTCGTGTCTTTTTCTGTCATTTGAATATGTAACAACCAGGCACCTAAGGCATTTAGTGTAAAGGAAAAAGTATTTTTGTTACAGCATGGCCCTTTGCTTGAAACGGCTGGGCCAATGACCTCACTCAAGCCTGGCACATAGAAAGCAGGCAAGTTTGAAGAGCCTCAAAATATTGATCCTGGTGGCTGGGCCAAACAATGAGCACAGCACAATCATTTACATTTTGTTTTGGTTTTTTTGGGGTTTTTTCAAGTTTTTTCTATTTCCACAAATTTTCTTATTTCTGTAACAAGACAATATTGAGGTGTCTCTTCAGTCATCTGAATAAACAAGAATATAATGTCTTTTTTTTCAAACAATGTCTGGTCATTAATTCTCAAAATAAAAATGATATTTTTTGTCTTTAATTGCAGTTCATTTCAACTTGTTGCTGCATTCAGTTTTATGTATTTATATTGTATTCTACATAATACTTTTCAATCATGTGGTGTCTCACTGTCCCCAAACTTAGCTCTTTAATATTTTATAGTCATTAATCTTCTACATTTATTTTTTAGTTTCTAGATATTTTTGGTGACTAAAACTAAATGCCAGTCAATTTTTATATGCCTGAAGTGTTGGTTTGTATTTTCTATGTGCAGTTTTATGAAATCACATGGGCCTGTTCGATCTGCCTTTACATCCTAGTGAACTGTTGAAGTCCAAACTGAGACCAGATGGGACCTAGTCCCATGCTCTGGATCCACAGAAAATTCCCATTCAAGACAATGATGCTGTTCTGGCAAGACTGAGGTCTGTGTCATGTTCCTTCTGTGTGCTTTTTCTCCCAGGTGACCCTTACACTTTGGAAAAGCCCCTTGATGGAAAGGGAGGAGTCCAGCCATAGAGAACATATTGCAGGAACAGAGATTTAATTCCTTAAGCTCTCCTGAGCTAAACTTCATGCAAACCTGATTCTGGCCTATTAAAATCACTAAAAATTTAAAAGGACTAATTTCAAGGCCTCAATCCTTGCGCAGATGAATTTCCCCTGAAACCAATGGGAGTCTGGTGGAAAAAGGGACTGACTGAAATATAAATGAGAAGAATGATAGTCTCTCCCTCTCAATAAAAATCAACAGGAGCTTTAACTATATAAATCAGATGGAAGACCAGGCCCTTATTTGCTGCTGTATTTTAAATGTTTTCAGAGAAGCACATTTATTTTCAAAGCAAAAGAAATGCAATTCACTTTATTAACAGATGCTTTATTTTTTTTTAAATACTGGAAGCAAAATGATTAACCTTTAGAAGTGCTTTTGGTATAATTTTGTTATCTACTTTTGACTATGCTGAAAACTATTTCCAGAAGTACAGGTTTAGACATGTGGTTTTTCCAGTCTTGACTGCATACACAGGGTCCACCTCTGAATACCTAACTTGAATAATTCCTGATTAAAACATCTACTTGAGCAGTTGCAGGACTGGATCTAGCTTTCTATCCAGTACAGCAGGTGTAAGTACAGGCCAGGATCACTTCATTCATCATGAGTTGATATGCAGCAGATTATGCAAAATTACACAAGTATATTTTTCTGGTTTTCTAAAACTTTGAAGCCATTTTGGACTTACTACCCATTCACCACAGTGAGGGGAGAATGTGTCTGAGTTCTGGAGTCAGTCTCTAATGCCAGCTGTGCAATTTCAAAACAACTTAAGGAGTCTTAGGAAGAAGTGACTCCTCTGTGTACCTGAAAGGAGTCTGACTCCTTGCATCACTGGAAAATGAAGAATGTTCAGGGAGATAGCTTTGCAATTGATATATTTTTTATATTTTTTACTAACTGCAGAATCCTGAATCAAAGTTTTAACTCCTTTTCAATGATGAAACCAAATGCACATATTTAAAAAATGTTCACAGAGTAATTAGAAGAGTTTTTGAGAAATAGTCACATTAATCCAAATCTGGGTGGCGGGGTGGGGGGGAATAATATATCGCACAAACTGCAAAGGAAGTTCCTACAGGAAAGCTGTTTACAGGGGAAGTATGTAATGTAAAGAATGTAACATGGTGAGGAAGTTTTTGCACTACCGAATTTATATAAAATACACTTTTTTAAATGAAAACACAAAAGGCCTTTTAATGCTACATTGTATAGAATATAGACGTCTCTGTGCTAATGCAGCAATCTAATGCACTGTGTCCTCACTTCACAATTGGTCTCAAAATTCAAACATTAGTGTTGTTAGAGAGGTGATATCTGATCTAACACTAGAGCAACAGACATGAAGAGCCTTTTAGCACACTATTAGGTAACCAAAAATATGTACAAACAGTTGTATTTTTCATAATCAAAATCACATTCATAAATCAAAATAACAATTGGTTTCATGAGTCATTTCCTAGCAGGTAATACTGCACAATGTATTTGTATTCCTTGAAAAACATTAAGTTCTTTTAAAACTAAACCTCTTCCCCTACTCGTTGACTGAGCTTCTGTTTCCTTCAAGGTTTACCTTCAAGTCATTCAGTTAACTGCTTCAACCTCATCTCTAAACTGCAGTCCAGTAAAAAAGACAGTTGTCTTTTTGAAGGTCTATTGCAGATACAGTCAGACTGGTAAAAATGTCCAAGGTTTAACTGATTGGCTTTTTGATTCAAATAATTTTTTAATCACTTGGATAGAAAATAAATATTTTGATCATGCAAACATATATTAGAAACAAAATAATGCAACAAATATGCCTTTTTTTTTCAAAGTAGCCAGCACAGATCAAGCAAGAAATGCAAATACAACAAAAGGGGAAAGAAGGGCAGAAAACTGTAAGTAAACAAGGCATGTTTTAGCGTACTATATAAGAAGAGATTATGTAAAAGAATCCTTGTTCACACTAAATGAGGTAAAAATGCCAGTAGCAAAAGATTTAATTCCCCTCCTACTCCATCATAATTTTTAACCTAGAACCAACAGGTTCAGTGACTCTATTACCCACTCGCCTGCCACATGAACATCTGATATGTAATAATTTTTCAGAAGAGTTTCCTGAAAAATAAGATACCACTTGTTGGTGTCTTTATTGATCTTTGGATCTCTTCCCATTTCCCTCCCAATATCAACCTTCTCTTCTTCTTGGGAGTGGTCAGAAGGCAACCCACCCAACAAGATAATAGGAATGTCTTGTTTGTCAGGAAAGTGTTTTGGTAGTAGTGTGGTGCAAATGGCAAGGTCAACTCTGTTGCATTTGAACCAAGGAACAAGACCTGAGTGTCACTTCTCCCTGTTTTCTCGTTGTACAGTGCTCTGAATTCTCCAGTGTCCCCACAGTGTCCCCATCCTTCATGCAAGAGCTTTCAGTGTTCTTGCAAGAACTTTTTTTAAAAGCAGTTGACTGGTAAATGCTATTAAGAGAGCCATCGGTCTAAGTGTGAATATTTGTCTCTTGTCCAACCTGGTTTTATTAGTGGTACTCAGTTTTAACTCCAGCTGAAATGCTTTCTAGTACAGATCATGTGTTCTGGGAGCCAAAACCTTTGCAGATCCTCTGTCAGTTTCCTAAACAAAGGAACGTTAGGTAACTGGCAGGCAAAAATGAAAGAAAAAATTTTGTTTGCGTTATGTGATGGTTTCTTGTTATCTGCCGGTGGGGTAATGTACTTGTCTTTGTATTTATTTTGTTCCAGGTTTAAACACTGGTTTTTTTAAATGCTGAGTTATGATATTTAGGAAGTACTACCCTTTAGTAAAATGGAGATTTTTTCCAAAACAGCAGTGATACTTTAAAATCCTATATTATATAGTTTTCTTTTATGACACCTAACACAGATCCTGATGAATACCACTGTGGAACAAGGAAGTAGAACACAAATAATAATGCTCTATTTCCTTAAAAGTAACTAAAAAACCTGGTATTAGCTAACATTTAATCCAAAAAAGATGATTATCCTAATTCTACCTATCAACGAAACAGAATGGTGACCTGTTTTTACCTTAGGCATTGACTGTAGTCCTGTGATTGACATAAACCATGAATCTAACAGCAGTCTGTGTAATTAATTTCATTAGGGTAATTTTTAAACTCAAATAACTATTGAAATACATATTTAGCATCAGCAGGAATAATGTACACTTCTAAATCTGGAAGTCTATGGCTATGTTCACCCTGGCAACCTTGTGGAAATGGGGAGTGCTCTCTTGACATGAATCTCTTAGCTACCCCCGCTTCTCATGCTTTTGTTCACACAACCCAGCAATCCTGCACCATGCACATTGGACTACTTTTAGATGAAGCTGAACCAGAAAACTTCTTCCATGAGGGCACCATCTATGCTGCAGGCAGGACAAAGCATTCAGGCCCTGGTACCAGATGAAAGCTAGTCCAAAAATGGTACCCCAATAGTGTCAACTGTCAGCACAAACTCTTTTCCTCAACAAATCTGCTTGTATTGTACAACTTGCTAATGTCAACAAAGATCTCTACCATGGCTACTGTCTTCAGCCCATGTAGCTCTTGGCTAAATCCCTTACTCAAGCAAATTTTGCCACTTTCATCAGTGGTATTGCATAAAAAAAGCAATATGTAGCCAAAGATTAAATTGTTCCCAGTACATTCCCCAAGTTAACCCATATAAAATAATTTAAACAATAAATTCTTGATAACCTTTGGATTGTTGTGTTTTGTAGTTTAGACCAAACTCTATATACTGTATATTTCTACAGTCAATTTACTCTAAAGTTGGTGTTACATTTGATGAAGACAGTACGGACAGCACTATGCTGACTTGTTCCAAAATCAGTGGAATGATTAACCTGATTGCAGGTAGCTTTATTTCACTTAACAGTAACCCTTAATTTATACTGGTATGAATAAAAGCAAATTGTTGTGCATCGATGGAGGATCAGAAGCCCAGCTTGAGTATTTTGTGCCGATTTGCCATGTCTAGATATCTTCCTATTTGGATCACCAGCTGAAATTTATTTAAATTGAGGAATTAATAGGGTTTTTGTTGTGTGCTTTGTTGCTCTGATGTCTGGGACATACCTTGTACAGTAATGCAAGGAACAAAAAGCCTATTCCTTATCTTACTTCTTTTAACCATTTCAAGGTGGAGGACATAAGTCTCTTACTGATATTTTTGCTCTAAGGTTTGCTCAGATAGCATCTCTCTGTGAAGGTTCAGAATACAAAACATTTATGCCAGTTTTTGAAGTCCTTAAGCAGAATGCCAGTGGGAATTCTGCCTGTATGAAACTGAAGGATGGAGCAATATATTAGAGTGTTAGGCAAAAGGAACAATTTCTAACACATTACAAAACACAATGAAAAATAAAAAAACCTACTGTTGGGGACAATCATGGGTACTTCTGCTAGGATGCAGAGTTCTGGATTTATATGTCTAAATTACCAGAGTTCTGCAGAGTTTTACCTGTACAACTCTTTCAAAAATCAAAGGAGCCATGCTGATTAGCTGAAACATGGAGGGATTAGTGTACAAAGAAGCTGAGCATTGAATACAAAGCCTACTGCTTTAAGATCACTGTAAATATCAAACTAAATATGTACTAATTCATGTTTATACATTATTACTCTGTTAGTTTCATAGATACAGGAGCATGACTATTATTAGTTTTACGGAGTTTAATGAACTTTACTTTGTATTCCTCTGTGAATGCTCTGAATGCTGCAAACAAAAAAAGCACAACAGTATTTTTTCAAGTTCTCTTGGGGCGATAGCAGTGTCTTCACTATTGTTCAGTTTTACAGATTTAGCAACATTTCATCATACATTGGTCTATTAATAAGGTATCTTTCTTTAAAAGTACTGTCACTAGGAGATAAAAACATATGTGATAAGTCTTGTCTAAACTCATTCATCTGCCTTTACAAAATGCCCCAGACATTTTGTGGGAGAATATGCTGCTTTTGCTTCATGCATTGTTTGTATTTGGGGGTGGGGCAGGGGAATAATAGGGCATTTTGCAATGGTAATTGCATCAAACATGCTTTTATTCATTCTTATTGTATTTGTTAGAAACATTTTGATTTAGTTTCTTTCCGTAGATAAAACTTTGAGAATAGCTTTATTTTTTCAACTAACCATTTGATTTCATTAGACTAATAACTTCTCACATTTAGTGCTATTCGTATCAATGTTTCCATATCAGCTGCATTTTAACTTCATAAAAAAGGAAATGTGATTATTATTTTTGTCATACTAGATTTTGCTGATCAACTAAGTATTTCTGCACCAATCTACATATTAATATGCATGTTGTAGTCTGTACAATTGTTCAACATCAAAATATCTGTTTAATTTATGTCAAATGTCTGTAAAATAAATGCATTGTTCTCCATTTCAGTCTGATAGAATAAGCAGGATAGTAAATAAATGTGTAAATGAATCATTTGTGTCTCATTTCAGTTCTCTTCATGAAATCGCTTTACATTGAACATTGCATATATACCAAAACAATAATCCATAGTGTTTTTAGATGTCATTACCTAACAAAATTATACAGCGACCTCTGGCAGACAATGTGTACAGAAATAAATCACTTGGCTATGCAAATAAAGTCAGAATCCATTCTAAAAAAAAAAAAAAAAAAAACGCAGTGATTCTAAGCCTTTTGCTTCCCTCTCTGTTCAGAATTACTGCTCATTACTACTCGTACTGTCATAGATACAAAGCCTCAAATGACTTCATGAGGGTGAGTAAACAGTATTGCCTGCAGGATGGAAAGCAGAAGCATGGAAAGATTTAGCATCTTTTTTTGGGTAGTCAAACCTAGGTACCTCAGCCTAATATTCAGGCATAGTGGATAAACCAATCTCTTGTCCACCTTAAAACTGTAAGAGAAAATTTAGGTTCTGGTGGAAATTATTTTACTCCTTTAAGACGAGTCATGAAAATAACAGATTTTTTTTACAGGCAAAGTTGTGCTGCAAATCCACCTATCATAGAGCAACTCTGCCATTCAGAAAATAAGGAATATAATAATATAATTCCCTCACCTTCAAATTAGAAAGTTATTTTTTAATTTCACCATCTGAACAACTGCAATGAAATAAAAATGGAAGTCCAAGTTTGTCCCTTTGGTGACCACGTTCATTACAGTTTCTACGAGAGCATAGAGACTCCTTAGTTTCACAACCTCACTGTGCTATACACCTCTTAACACACCACTCACTGCACTGCAGAACTTCTACCATTTCAGCCCAACCAAACAAAAAAACCCCCAATCCTTCTTATTGCTTCTCCAAATCTCTTCTTCTAAGCATTCACCTGAATAATTACATTTTAAAGAAAGGATTTGGAGGGTTATATGTTATTCAATAACCAAGCAGTCTGCAGCCTATTCATCTAATCATGGTACCCAAGAGTGTTTGCAAAACTGCAGTTCTACATGCACATTCCAGCTGCCACATGGTACCATCCTGCAGCAAGACCTGGGCCCCTTCAGATTTTGATTGTGAAGAAAGGAGACTAAGTCACATAGGAGAAAAAAAGTAGGAGTATTTTCCAAAAAGCACTAGTTAGTCAAGGGACCAAGATACAGCACTGTAGTTCTTAGCTCAACATCTCTTCAATCATGCCACGAGCTTAGGAAATCTTTCTATTCTAACCATGTCATCTTTCCCCATCTTCTCCTCTCCCTCTATTCTTTCTTGTTAAGCACATTTCAAAAAAACTGGCAAGAACTCCAGCATCTTACCCCAGATCCAAAGCAGCCTAAGGAAGGAACTGACTTGATGCTCGTGAGAAAATAAAATACAGAAAATCTCCACTATTTTAGTGCTGCAGTTTGACCTATGGCTGAACACAAATGCAACTAGAAGGCAGGAAAAGTATTTTGTGATAACCTGCAAGTGTGATAATTGGTTGGGATTAGGTCCTAAAGAGAGAAATATTCTTGGCAGACCAGGAATAGAGCAGGTCAATAGAGATCATACTGACAAAATACCAAGATAGCAGTAGGTAAGCACAAAAAGTATTCAGAGAAAAAAAAAAATCCCTAGCATTTCTAGATATAAATACTAGGAAAGTAAGCAACCTAAATATTCAGGGTATCATGTTAAACCTTAATTTACTGTATAGGTTTTAACTATGTTTCTGCTGACTCTCTGCAAATTTTCATTGAGTGAAAAATAGACACTATTAATCAGGTGATGAGGAAAAACCATCTGCAGTATTGTTAGCTAACATCAGGGAGCCCAAAGGGAACAAGAGTTTACTCAATGCTGCTAAAAAAGCATTTTTGGTTTTAAAAAGTACTTAATAATATTGAACTACCATAACTATAAAATATGTCTTATTTGCAGAAAGTAAAGACATATGAAGCATACGGCATCAGAAGGAATGGTGCCATTCAATAACGTTTTTATGTTATTATAAATAAGTTTAATTTGTTATTTCTCACCATTCATTCTCATGCATTCTACAGATTATCATCTTTCCCACACTGGAAATCAGCACAGCAACAATTTATTGTGAATCACTGCTGAATTACAATTTAGGTATTCCTACTGTAAAACATTCAGGTTGAGTTGTGTTGTCATTCACTGGTATTGAAACTCCTAATGAAACTATTGCTTTACTTTGCAAAAGAAATCTATTTTTATGATTTGTTCTCTTATGTTGCAGTTTTCAAATGGCAATTTGCCATTATTCTTCAAAATATCTTCCCACGACAACGGTTTGTTTCTACTAGATGGCAAGAGGCAAGCTGCCGACTGTCAAGTATCAGTACATTATTCATATCCATGTGATGAAAGTTAAAAAAGCTTCTTCAGATATTTTTGCAATTTAGTGCATTCGTTATGGAAAAGAACTTAAAGTGAACTTTAGTCCAGTAAGACTCTGGACAATCCAGAAGAGCCACTATGAATGCCCCAACTGCAGGAAATATTTCTAACTTATTAAACACTGAGGCATTCAATGATAAAACAGATCCATAAAGAAGTAGAATTCATTTGTTCAGCCACTCAAGAAACTGTCTGTATTAACTACCTTTTCTTTTTTAATCTCTTACTGGTTTTGATTTAATAATTACATTATAATATATACAGAGCCTCGTATAATTGTACCATTCTTAGAAAAGAACTGGGTTTTCAGTTCTTCGATCCTTTACCAGGATGGTAACAGAACCATCTTATACCTGTGACTAATCTTCCAGTGGCAAGTCTGCTGACCACTTGAGCAAGTGACTCTTCATATATATATATATATGAATATATATAAAACACCCACACGTGCACTGAGCACATATGGAATGTGGCACTGTCTTAGCACCATAGTCTGCAAACCAAAACTCTGCAATACTTTGCATTTGTGCTACAATATGGCTGCAATCTAGAGAGATTTCTCAGTTCACCAAGGCACAGCAGAAAGATCTCATAGTTCTCACAACTCTAATTCATACTTGAAATAAAGTAAGTCACATACCCAGGATATCATTTTCCATGCACACAGAAAAAGGGAAGTGTTAACACCTGCACATCACTGGGATTGCTTTAAGGCTTATATAGCTGGCTGTAAATTAAAACATACATAGACTGGAATAATTTCATTCTAGTATGAACACTTACATCTCCAAAATTTCATTCTAGTATGAAAAGTTACATTTTCAAAAGAAGTTTCTTATAGCAGCAACAATACAACTACTGGTTTAATTATCAACCACTCCTGCTTGCCTGACCACCTTTCTCATCAGAAGCACATAAATCCTGTTTAGTAACTTCAAGCACATTTCACATGTTTACTTTGCAAGATGGTAGAAAATCTCCAACTTTTCTATTAAATATTTCAAAACTAAGTCAAAAGCTACTCATATTTCTTGGGGAGGATAAAATAAGATTCCCAGTAATCAAAACAAAGAAAGACCTTAGTACATACAGAAAGAAAACCAATTTTATAGTGTTAAAAATAACAGAAAAGAGTAGCTACTGTTTTTCATGTCTGAGATCTCATTCTCACCCACAAAAATGAATAAAGAAGAAACAGATTTAAATAGGCACCACTGCATAATATTCCACTACCTCTGCTTTCTGTGAGTACAGTTTCACTTCAGTTTCTCCCCAGTTGACAATGAAATTAATTTTTATATAATCAGCATGTTTTGTTTCCTTGGAATTTCTAGTCATGACTTCTCCAGAATTAAAACTCAGGGACTATCAGCAATGTATCCAGAGTTCAAAATGAATAAAACTGTAATTCCAGGAGTGTACTGATGTTGCAAATTAATTTGACATTCATTAGGATGAGTGATAAAGGCAAACTACTTTGCTGTTGTGCATGTGTTCAGAGGTAATGTCTGTCACAATAGCTATTTACACAGCATTAGAAATCTAATGAAATCTATCAACTTTTCATTTTAAAAAAATAGTAAATTATTTCCTCTTCATTTGGAAGCTTGGATTGAAAACAGCACCAGATCTAGTTTCACCCATTCAAAGGAAACTCTGATTTTCTGGTATTCACTACAACTGATCTTCTCTGACACTTCTACAGTTATACAACAAAGTGTGTCTCTCTTTAAAATTTTCACAGTATTTAACATTGTACCAAATTCATCCTCTTTCTTCCAGGTTGCTAAACACATTCAAAGTTCAGCTAATCAGTAGAGCCAGAGAATCATATTTCCAAGACCTTATTTTCACACTGGGAACAGTTGCATAGCTGTTAGTACCTAGTGCCTGGCATATTCAGCAAAATGAACAAACACATAAATAAATTATTACTTCTAAACAAGCAAAGTTTCTGAAAGGTCTCTAATGATCATTTCATGAAAATATAGTTACCTAGGCTGCAATTGTGTATCTCAAGTATAATTCCACAGAAAAAGGTATCAAATGTCAGTCCTTACTCAGTATACCACAGATGCCAGTATTTGGCCAGTAACTTAGGGACTCTTTCTGTGTGTTTTTATCAGATAATCTTCATTTACATAAAAGATAATCTGTAAATATAATTTAAATTCATTAAAGCATGTAAAGACTATGGATTTTTTTAATTTACTTCAATGCATTGATTGATCAGAGGGCTGGAGCACCTCTCCTATGAAGACAGGCTGGGATAGTTGGGGTTTTTCAGCCTGGAGAAGAGAAGGTGCAAAAGACACCTTATAGCAGGCATCAAGTAGCTAAAGGTGTCTACTAGAGACCTGGAGAGGGACTTCTCCCAAGGGCATGTAGTGATAGGACAAGGGGGAATGGCACTAAGCTGAAGGAGGGTAGGTTTAGATTAGACATTAGGAAGAAATTCTACTTTGAATAGAATATTACTCTGAGTGTCATAAGGCACGGGCACAGGTTGCCCCAAGATGCAGTAATAAGTCCCCATCCCTGGAATTGTTCAAGACCAAGGTGGGTGGGGCCTTGAGCAACCTGGCCTAGTTGATGATGCTGCTAACATGACAGGGGGTTGCAACTAGATGTTCTTTAATCTCCCTTCCAATCCAAGCCATCTGATGATTCCATTACCTCAGCCAAGGAGAATTCCATATAACTTCATCAGGAGTTTTGCATAAGGGCTATAAGAGCATGTCCCTGGTTAAAACAGGAGACATTGAGTAAAGACAAAATGTGAGAAGTATTTGTGTCTGGTAGCAAGCAAGGTGGGCCAAAGTCAGTGCCACACAGCGTTCCAGCTTATCATTCTTCTTTCTAGGGAGAGTCCCAGACACTAGGGCAACACAATGGTTTGACATTCAGTGATGTGAATGTGCCAATGAACATGGCTGGTGATAATGTAGCAACTGCATTGTCTTTAACTCAAGTCTTATATGCAGTTCTTCAGCTGGGACAGAATAAAATACCTATCAGTTCCTTTTCCATGTATTAAGAATTAATCTCAACAAAGGGGAAGAGACCCTGCTGAGTTCATAATATTGAACACTGTAATACATTTGTCTCTGAAACTGCATTACATTAACTGAGAATAATGCAGCCTTTATTCTTTCATACATATATTAGTTTAATGAGCCATTGAAGTGTCTAGTATTTAAAGCATACAAAAAGATCTATAGTTTAAGCTTCAGAAGTCATCCAAATACCTTACAAGTGCCAATAGTACTCTCAACAGAAGAAATTTAGCCTTTCATTTATTTTTACATTGCTCTTTCATTTCATTCCATAAAATGTATTTATTTACAAGAAGGCAGTTGAAATCTTTAATACTGAATCAAGTAATCTAAATTAGAAAAGGCAAAATGGGAATATATATGTTGGATAATACCCTGCTCCTAACCAGGTCCCAGGAAATTAGACTCATTTTCTCTTTTACTTTCTCTAGTTGATTAATCAGAAAATTTTTTCCCTTCCCACTGATCAGAGTTTCATAAGGAAATCTGTCCCCTTTGAAGAAACAATATCCACAAAGGAGCCATGTGCTTTGGCAGAGACCTCCAGATCTCCCTAAGAGACTGTTGAAATAAAGAAATGTTGGGTCTAGACCTCACCATGGGAATTCCCCAACACCCACATGGCCTATGAATGTGACAAGGGAGTCATTGATTCAGCCTTGCCACTTTTGTAAAGTTCAAACTCTTTGAAATCACAGCAGATGCATGCCCAGAGGTTCAAGGAATGGCAGAATGTGGTTCAGAACTACAACTATTTTCTATTGCAGACCAGCTTCACCCATGTATTTTTGCCTTCTCAGAAGTTTACTGCATCTAATTGCTTCTGTATGATCGGCTCAGGAACAACACCCATAAATCTGTGAAATGTCTATGTGGTATTATCCTTGCATAATCTTGGCATACTTGTAAGTAAAATCTTTCACCAAATGGAAAGTTACTGCCAGTAATTTCTAGGCAGACATGATTTTCCAAAATCTGTTCTTTTAGTCAGCATTATACCAGAAGTCTGGTCTGTCCGGTATTTATATATATGATGAATAGTTTCAGTAATATTATTTTAAAAGAACTTTTGAGTTCTGTTACTTTGACTTTTCCATTATTCTATATCTCACAACTATTGCCATTGACTAATATCAAAAGGTATATTATAGCAGAGCAGCATTTTAGCTGATTACACATATATCAAGAGTATTAAACAATTTCCTTCACCTTTGTTTCAAAGTAACTGCATATAATACTATATAACCTCTATTATAGCTCAATGTGTGTTTCATGCTAGTGAGAATGTAATATCTCTCATTCTGAAGTCTACTGGTTCAATTTGCCTGATGGCTCAGCACTGCTAGTAAGATTTAAAAAAAAAAAGAACTTGTGCTGTCACACTAAGAAGGAATTACAGTTTGTGCGCCAAGAAGTAGCTCTGTCATACAACAAAAGACTGTAATACAAGACATTGGAAAAAGCTCAGCAGCTTTAAAAATGTGCCTTTCAGGCAGAAAAGACAGCTAAAGGGCTAAACTTGACTAACAATGCAAAAACTTTAATAAGGGACCTTGGAGTCCTCAACACATGACTTCTTTCTTCTACCTTCCTAGCTTCTTATAAGTACTTTTTAATAGGATTCTTGATTCTACTTGAGGCAAGATGAAAATAGTAGAAGACCAATTCATGTAAAAGGAAAGGAAACCTTCAGTAAAAGGAAATGAAACCACTGCAATTTGTAGTGTTTGTGGGGGGGGAAAAAAGCCAACTATGGAGAATGTTCGGAGGGCACTGAAACTTCTGAGATGCTAGAATGTATTCCAAAACACACTTGCAGGAACAGTGCAAAATAGTGATTAATTGATGTAAACAGTAGTAAGAAATTACACTGGATCTCAGCCTGTTTTCCAAGATACATATAAAATTTTACTTAACCTAACGCTGTTGCAGACTAAAAACTTTATAGTCTGTTAAGCCTGCTAAAGAAGCTCCGTATTCCAGCAGGGAGTTCTCTCAGGCCTATTTAAATTCAAGTTCAGACCACCCATGTGCTATACTGATATCCTTCATTTCCTCTTATCTATTTCCTCCTAAAGTCCAGAAAAGAATTGTAAAAAAATGAGTTTATGCAATGTTAATAGTTAATACTCACATGATAAGCATGCAAAAGCTTTATTCTCAATAGGCACATGCAGAAAGAGCACATATATATACCATATCTATACATATATTCACACATATATATATATACACAGCTGGCCACACATTCCATGGAATGGTTTGGGTTGGAAAGGACCTTAAAGATCATCTACTTCCAACATCCTAGTGCTGGCCACCTGCAAGGCAGTAGTGTGGTCCCATTCTGCCCATGCCTGCACCAGCTGCTGTTGGTGAGGGCTGCTGGGGGACAAGGATGGGGCAGGTGAGTGCTCCCCCTCACCCCTGTTAGGGTAGCCAGAGTCACAAGCAGGAGTGGCATCCTCTGCCAGCCTGTGCCACAGCAGGGAGGCTGATCTCAGTACTGGCCTCTCACAGAACCACAGAATATTCTGACTTGGAAGGGACTCACAAGGATCATCCAGTCCAACTCCTGGCCTTGCACAAGGCAGGCCCAAGAACCCCACCACATGCATGAGTGTTGTCCAAACTCTTCTTGAACTCTGTCAGGCTGGTGCTGTGACCACTTCCATAGGGAGCCCATTCCAGAGCCCAAGCACCCTTTGGGTGGAGAACCTTTTTCTAATGTCTAACTTAAACCTCCCCTGACACAGCTTCAGGCCACTCCCTCGGGTCCTGTCACTGGTCATCAGCGAAAAAAGCAGTGTCTGCCTTTCCTCTTCCCCTCATGAGGACGTTGTAGACTGAAGTGAGGTCTCCCCTCAGCCTCCCCTTCTCCAGACTGAACAGACCCACTGACCTCACCTCCTCCACATATGGCTTCCCCTCAAGGCCCTTCACCATTTTCACTGCCCTCCTTTGGACACTCTATAATAATTTAATGCCTTTTTTTATATTGAGGAGCCCAAAGCTGCACACAGGACTCAAGATGAGGCTGCCACAGTGCAGAGCAGAGCGGGACAATCCCCTCCCTTGCCCAGTGGGTGATGCTATGCCTGATGCACCCCAGGACACACTTGGCTGTCCTGGCTGCCAGGGCTCTGCTGACTCATATTTAACCATCAACAAGGACCCAGGTCCTTTTTTGTGGCACTGCTTTCCAGCATCTCATTCTCTAGTCTGCATACACTAACAGGGCTGCTGTGTCCAAGGTGCAGAACCCAGAACCACCCAGCTCACTTCTCTTCATTAGAAATTAGAGGAAGAAGGTAAAGGAAAAAAAAAAAAATCAGTTCCCACATTTTACAGTGACAAAAATGTTTGGAAGCTTTGTGACATCAGGAGTCAGAATCAGGACCCTCTAGAAGAATTTCATGCTGTTTCCATGGAAAGAAAACACTGCTGTCTTGAAACAGGTTCTTTCATCCAGTGTGCAAGGGGATGATCCACAGTCAGAGTGGAGGTTATGTCTGGTTTCCTTCATATGGTAAAAGAGGTTTCTTTATTCTATTCTTTGTTCTATAGTTGCTGCAATTACTGAGACATTAAACATAATTTTTCCATTTGGGAGCAGTACACCAACATTAGAATATACCGAAGTCAAGTATCACAGATAACTTAATGTTGCAATTTCTTTCTTCATTGCCTAACAAGAAAAAAAGACAAATTAGGAGTCACAGTGTGAACACAAGTTAGAGAATTCTGTTTGCTTCTTCATCAAAAGAATCAAGAATCTGTTCATACATACAATTGTTAGTAATGTTTAGCCAATACATGTGCTATGACATCTTTCTAGACCCGTTAGCTTCAAACAAATCCTCAGGCACCCAAAATACAGAGTAGGCTAGGGAGACTGTACGAATCTGTATTACGGGACTATGGATCTTTATAAATTATGGTTTCAACAATGAGAAAAGAAGCAGTCCCCAAAGAGCCAAAAGTAAAATCTGGAACTGTTCTTTTTCTGCACTCTGACTAAGTACTTGTTAAAGTCTCTCTTCTTATACAGCAGAGGTTGTTTCTGACCAACTCATGTGGGTACTTGGAAGAGGAGATATTTTTTTGGTTAAAGGTAGAAGTAGAAAACAATCAAAAAAAATCAAGTCCAGTCACAAAAGCTCACAAGTACTGAGAAAACGTAAGCAGGTCTCTTTTTGTGCCAAACCACATCATTATGCTAGATGAGAGAAAGGTGCATTTTTCAGGAATGCCCTTCACAATCAGAACAGAGTCTATTCTAACTCTTTATCAGCTGTGGAAGAAGAGATGAGATGACTAGGGCCAAAGAGAAGAGGCTTGCTCTTTTTTTTTTAAGGCAGACTGAGAGGCATAAAGAATTTTATTTATTCTCAGGCACAAGCATCTGAAAGACAAATCGATTCAAGGATCTTGAAGCTGAAGATTGAATACCCAATCTATCTGAATGAACTCAATACTAGGAATGCTCAACTGGGACCACAGGTGCCTGTGGAAGATCTCTTCCCTGTTCTGACAACTCAGAAATCCTCTCTTAGAAGCAGAGATTAAGGAATTTGGTTCATCAGCATCAAACTGTCATAGGCAGAAAACTCCCCATTTGTTAAATTAAAGATGCTTGGGCCACACTAGATAAAAAGAAATCTGGTGAGACTAGAAAGAAGTCTCAAGTTCTTGTTATTTCATACTTAATTTCTTTTCGAGAATGGAATGACTACTATGCAAGCATTACCATGGGTGCCTGCCCGCAAGGGGAGAAAGAGGAAGTGACATACTGAGAAAAGCACCCCCCTTTCACAGCCTCCCACCCCTGAAAGGCTTCTGCAGAAGCCTTTAGTGACAGACTGAGGTTAACTGGTTTGGGAGGCCTGAGTGGGTGGACCCATTGTCTTCTAGCCTTTTCCTGCTGAAAGTGCCAACAATTATGCCACAAGCAACAATGGTTTTGCAATATGGATAAATGTCTTCCAGACCGAAATGAAAGTCCTGTGAAAAAGGCAACTGAGTGGTGAAGAGTAATGCCAAATAAATGTGATACTCACAGTGCACACATACATATGCATAACACACACACGTGTAATAGCATGTGACAGAAAGGGCTACAAGAGAAAAAATTTACCTTCACTAATTCAGTTTTGTCATCATCTTCCCGATGTCTATAAATGCACTGGCTAAGAAGAGCATATAGTCTTTCCATGTGAGATATACTGACGTTCTCAGTAGCCACAATGACCAAATCCAGCACTTGCTGAAGCAAAAAAATGGAAACTACAGTTTAGAATAGCACAAGATACATCCTACTTTCTTATATTTTTAAATAAAAGAGGCACTTCAGACAACTGATTAAATATCTCACAATATTTAATCAGAGGAAGCAGATTAATATTCCATACTTCAGAGGAAAGGCTTACATTTCAGACAGTATTTCCTTACTCATCACTATATGACATCAGTGATCGTAACTTCCAATCAACTGCTTCTAGAACAGTGGGGAATGACAAGATTCACTTTGTCACAGAGCAGCTGCTGCAGGAAAGTCATGGTTGCACTTCATTAGAAATGCAATAGAGGGCCCTGGAAAATGTGGGTTTGGAAACAAGGCTACAGATCTTCCAGATGGAGTTGGGCCAGATGGAAATGGAAGCATCTTTAGGGGCTCACCTCTATCCATTAGCTGAATCTGTACTGTGACTAACATCAGTCAGCTCCTACCTTTCAACTCAAGAGTGGATAAGCTACCAAAGTAGTCTGTAGGAAATTACCAATCTCTCACAAAGTTCCTTGTGCTACCAAAGATGTGAATGTGGTAATTTGGGGAAAGCAACCCTAACAACCTAGCAGCAGCACTGCTGGGGCTGTTCAGTAGCTGTGTGTTGTGGGAGGTTGTGAAGATGTAGCTCAAGAGAGCAGCCACACCAAACAAAAATATTACTGCCTCACAACTGCTTGCCATCAGACTCAGTCTCCCTCAGATCAGCTACCACAAGATTTGAGTTCTACACCTAATATCAAGCAAATAAGTGAACACACATACAAAAGAGACCCTCAAGAAAATAAACAAACAAAATCAACCAAACAAAAACCCCATACAAAACCAAGAGCTCAGTTTTGTAGGGATTCTCCAGTACAATGAGTGAGTTTCAGTGACACCCATGTTAAGGAAACAAGTCTTCTAAAAGATGTGTTTCAGAAGTGTAGCTCTCTCCTCACAGCTGAAATGCTGAGCAGAAACATCTGTAAAAGCTCTACCCTACATTTTCTCCAGTCAGTAGCCAATAACTTCAGATTACATGCCATTAGCACCCTGATTCTAGAAAAACATATGTGGCTTCTTTAAGTATACTGCCAGAACAACACAACCCCCTGAAATTCGCTTCCTTAGGATGCCATCTTAGAAAGTTAATTTAACCTCTACAATTTAGAACAGCACTTAAAAATGTGATAGAAATTGTTCTGGCAAGCCCCTGCACCAAAGGGGATTTTTCTCTGGTTACATTATCCCTACACAAGGGAAACAACCAAGTAATACTCCCGTTGTCATCATGGTAGGTAAACCGCAGCTTCCTCTGCTTTGACCAACCTCCAGGACTACAACCTAGCAATTTCCTGATTTTTTCTCATGGCTATATTCTCTGAAGATCATGTCCTTCTTCTACCTCTCCAGTTCATGCAAAGGAACCTCTTTTTCCCCCTGCAGCTAGGTCCATGTTTGATCCTTTCCCCAACAATACCCTAGGAAAACAACTTCTCTCCTACCGGGGACTGGAGAAACCATGTAACACTGTAATTGTATGGATGCAAAATTCTAGCACTGAATTTTGAAAGCATTTGAGAAAAGTAGATATTAGTGTTTTATCCAGGATGATCTTTTGGCCAGCCTTCTAGTTTCAGGTTTAAAGTCGTCACTGCTAACATCAAGGTCCTTTTCCAGCTCCTAATTAATGAAAACATGCTAAGAGCAAACCAAAAAACCCATCTCCCCAGTCCATCATAAAAACTGCTAACCAACAGCAGTAGCAGGTTGTCAGTGAGCTATCTTAAAATTTAACAAGCTCTTTTACATTGAAAATTGGGAAGAGTACACAGTCTCCTAAAATTCAGTTCACCAAAAGCAAGAGCAGCCATCTACACCAGCTGTGGAAACTACAGACATTACAGGTTGAATTATTTCACAAGCTATATATTCCTTTAATGAATTGTTTGAATTGGCATTGGTTAACAACTGACTTAATTTACAACCATACAGGTAGCAAGAAAACATCCTACTTCAATATTAACAAAACTGAAGTTAGACTTACTCTTAGCTCAGAGTAATCCACAGACACTCCCGGTGTGTGAATTTTATTTGCTTTCTCGTCACATACTTGCAATTGCTCATCCACCTGAGAACGTCCCACACAAGTTGTATGGGGTACTCGTGAATCTGGAATTATACACACTTTTTAAGTCAGGATTTCTCTTTATCTGTATCTCTTTTACTGTACCTGTTTATACAGTATCAGTGAAGTATCCTGTTCCTGGAAAACACTAGCCCTCTGCAATAACAGAGATGAAACTGTTACCAATTTTTTACTGAGAAATGACTTGACTTCTCTCTTTCTGATGCTGCCCCATAAAAACTAGAAACTCGGACATGAAAAAAGCACTAGAGAAAAAAGACAGGGTAAAACTAAGGGAAAATATTCATGCTGCCACTACAGCACTGCACAGTAAACCTGAAGTTAAAAAAACCAAACACAGTGGGGAAAAAAAGTATTTCAGGTTAGGAAACACATCTACACATCTTACATTTCAAACATTAGGATATAATTCTTCTATTCCACACCTATCTCTGGGTCCACACTGCTTAAATACAGCAGTACAGTTTACAACTAGGCTGCTTATTACTGGGAAGATACGTGTACAATTAGGCACCATTTGAAAAACAAACTGGAGAATCAAAAAAAACTAGCCACTGCAGAAAACCATGACTTTAGCCAGCATAACTAGAGGAGCAGTATCATTATGCAAGGGACACTGTGCATTGATTTGAGAGAGACACAAAAGAAGTAACAGAATGAAAATCAAGAAGGCTAAAACCTAATAAATAGTGTAACCCTCCTCAAGAACAAAAAGGAGCTACATTACCTGTTTGACCTTTCACTTACCATTTGAACCTGCATCTTCAGAAGTTCTGGCTATTTGGCAATCTGGCATTTCATTCTCCTCTCTTAGGTCTGAACATTCAGGAAGCATGACACACTTTTTTTCAGTAGGGGATTTAGCCACAAGGATCACTCTCTCGCTTTCATTTTCTGTCCCATTTTTCTGTTGTCCTTGAAGTACAGTTTTATGTTCTTCCATAGGACTGTCCTGGGAGGATGCAAACTGAACATTCTCCCTCTTTGGGGCAATGCTTAAAGAATCTTCTTTCATTTTGCATTTTCTTTTTGACTTATCTACAAAGAGATACAAAAAAAAAGTAATCGAACATGTTCCAAAATCATTTCTTGCTTCAAAACACAGCAGCAGCAGCAGCATCTTGCAAGGAAAATAACCACAGGAACTTCAGTACCATCTCCCTACATGTGTCTAGAGAAAAGGTTGCAAGTTGATCAGTTCTCTATTAGATGTATTATAGGCAGGGAAGGGAAAAACACTGTTTCAGGTAACTAAAAACTATCTGAATATTCAAAACAGCCACAGACAATGTTTTGGACTTCAAGATGTAGCTGCCATTAAATGTCAGTTGAGCCACCAAGGCCAAGCTCTTGCAATGTAATGCAGCCACTGCACTTCAACTTCATAGCCACATGGAATGATCTCAGGATTTTCCCCACATTTTGAAGCAGCATAATGAAAAATTTAATGCCTCTGGCATGAAGAACCAACCATCACAGGAACCTGCTGTTAGGTCACAGGAACAGAGAAGGTAGCAGTGACTTTAGCACCTTCTCCAAGAAAGTCTGAATAAAATGCAACTTGCCACTAGAGCAGGCGGTACTGGTGTCCACAGGTGCTGTGGGCATCTTCCATTTTTAATTACACTTTGGGTCTGCTTTCTTACACCCCATAGAGCAAAGAATTGTGTCTTGTGTGGCTGGTTACAAAGCATGAGACAAGTATTAAAATCCTCAGCAACAGAAAACATACCTCTCTCCTTACGAGATTCTTTAATTTTTTGGCAGCGTTGCTCAAACCCTTCATCCATTTCATGCCTCACTATGGAATATGCAGTATCACTCAAAGTACAAGCTTTGTGCCTCAGGAGATGATCTGAAATTTTCCAGTCAGAAGTGAGCATTTCCTACCAGTCAATGAAAGTCTTTATTTTGGTTACTTAGAATGATTTTTCTTTTTGTATAGGCACGTTCTGAAAGGTTAACTCAGTCAGCATTTTCAGCATAAAAACAGAAAAGTTAATTATTCAAGAAAAAGTAATGGTTACCAAGAAATACATCTATCACAATTCCATACCCAAACAACATGTACAACTCGGAAAGAAGTTCACTCTGGGGTTGTTTAAAATTATCTGATCCCACATCTACTGTGGGATTACTAAATTTCCACAGACGAAATCTATCAATTTATACGTCTGAAGTTTTTCCAAATTAAGGATAAAAAAATACACCCTTACCTCCAGGCCCTTTATTGGGGTGGTACTTTAAAGCATTGCTACGGATTAGATCGATATCCTTTAGAAAATCTCTTGCAGTTAGGTACTGGTGCATGTCAATCTTGGAGAGAACTTTCGAAAGGTCCATGGGCTGTTTAATAGTGTCCTTGTAACTGAGTGCCTACAAATTAAGTATACATGCTCAGAGATTTAAGCTACAAAAATTAACTATTTTCATGAAGTCAAATAAAGGACTTCTTAAGAGCCCCAAATATTTCTAACACATCAAAGATGCAGAAATGAATCAGTTAGTTTCTTGAAAATTGGAAAGGTATTTCTTTCAAGAGACAGACCAGGAGAGGGGGAAAAAAGAAGGAGGGTAGTCAGAAGAGTGTGTGGAGCAGAGAAGGGAATTGGTGGGATTAATTCCACTTCCTTTCAGAAAATCACAGTAGCGAAACCTTTCTCAGTAAAGTCACCTTAGATTCTCTTTGTTGTTGGCAGCAAGAAAAAATCTGCAGGATTTGAACCTTTGAAGCACTTGCCCTAAGCATCTACTCTAGAATGAGATAACTGGACACAGAGATGTCAATTTCTTTACTCAGGCTTAAATGGAGCCAAATGACTAGTTTACATGTGTTTATAGGTTATTCACATCCTGGAAAGAGCACATGAACACCAAGAAACATAAACATACAGGAATTATGAATACACACATATTATAAGTCAATATTAACCTCCTCTGGGTCAACAGGCTTTGTAAATGCTTTGAAACGTCTGTCAGTGACAAGTCTTTGAGCCACATCTCTTAAGTAAATCCTAAGTTCACGCAACGTATCCTCTTCCCGCTCTTCCATCTGTCTTATTTCTTCCTCTGTCAGCTTTCGAGGCTTGGGTGGTGATGCTACAGGCAGCACTTCCAAAGGCTGACAGGCTTAATTGAATCAGAAAATAGTAGTTAATTGATAGTACTCATAAAGAAGCACATGGAAAATGATTGATAGAAAATTATGATCAAAGCGAATGCTGTATTAGCTGTTAACCTAGAGTTAGTAAAGTTTTATATGCAGAATATCCTCCTCACTTGTGTTGTTTTTTAATGCAGGAGGTTGAGCAGCTTGCTTCATAACTAAGTCCTCAAAAAAATGTCTTCTTTCAGCACAGGTAGGACGTGGGATTCTGAAAACTTCTTCATATTCGTTATTAAACAATGCTTTTATCTAAAGCACAAAGAGAAAAGATACTTCAGTTATACAATGGCATCCAAACTTCTTCTATTCTGTTCCAAAAAAGGTGAGTACCTCTCTGAATTAAGCTGAATACTTATCTGGATAAGACTATCAATGAAAAGTTGTTTTCTTGGCCTTTAAAGACTAGGTTTTTATAGCATGGCAATTTAAAATGCCTTCTCTAAGGATCATCTAGATTTTAAGCTCCAGGAAGAATCTGTATGATAAACAACTGAGAGAGGGATGACTGGGGATTCAACATCCCCAAGGCTGCTTCTTTTGCATTTACATGCCTTGCTGACCTTTGGCTTGAATCTTTATGGTAGCTACAGAGTGAAAATGGCAAGGCTTTTAGAACAAGTGTTGGCTTTTTAGTAAGGTGTTTGGGCTTTCTCTAATTTTATTTTTAATTAATTTAAATGAGGTATCTCAATTTGAATACTTCCAAAGTTGTATTCCATTTTTCTATTTCTACTACCAAAAAGTATGGAAGGGATTTCAATCCTTATTTTAGAAGGCACTTATTAACAGTATAAAAACTTCTGTTACTGAGACAAAATAATCAGAGCAGCACATTCACATTTTGAACACCTTCCTTTAGTGCACAGTCCCACATGTCTACAAAGCTCAGCATGTCCTCTAGAAGAATTTTGTTAAAGAATAGACCTAAAAATTTATTTCCAAGTTGCTTAAACAGAAACTTGAACTTAGTTTTCTAATTTGTTGTCTTTACCCAGATGAAGGAAGTAATTGAATTTTTTTTAAAAAGTAATTTAAATTTGAAATTACATTCCATAAATAACAGTGTGACCTCTGTATTTTTTTCAGAAAAAATACCTCTGACTTTTCAGTAAAAATGTTTTCAGAAAAACAGCCTTTTTCCCAGCTACCTTTCAAGCACCACATTTTTCACTAAGGACCTAACCATATTGAAGCCTCTAAAACCATTGTCTGAAGCTAGTCCCTACATCTGTCTAATAAGCTTGAGTATGTGAGAAGGGAGAAAAAGTTGGGTCAAAGTCAATCTCTACTCAGAAAACACTTTAGGCAAATGCTTTCAGCATTGTTTTGTCTAAGCAAGTTTTAAGGGACTGGGTTTGGATGCCTGAGTAGTAACTATGAATTTGCTTAAGAGCAGCAGATAACGCTAATGTTGCAGGGAGTTATAAATTAACAAGAAATTGAGTAACAAAGGAAGAAAAGTATCAACTGAAATACCTCTTCTGGGAGATCTCTCAGTTGTACATTAGATGTTGCAAGGAGTAAAACTGGAGTAAACCTTGGGATGCTCTGCAGTAGTGTTGTAAAAACA
>WEKY01058964.1:0-40728 GCA_013390045.1 Picathartes gymnocephalus | reverse complement strand
GGGGACATCAGGAGGGGTTTTCTTGGATAATAGCTCTTTGTAGATGTTTTCCCATGTTTTTTCATTGACATGGCTGTGTTTTTCTGCCTTGTTTAATGGAAGCATAGGCTGAGGAAGACTGCAGTTGAAACAGCTCACCTAAGAAAAGCCTGTTTGTTAGGTGACAGTGAGCTTGAGTCTAAAGGTACCTGACAGGAGACCAAGAGATGTGGATTCTTCCATCTGTCTATGTCTCAGCTTCCCTGTCTGAAGTGGTGTAATGGTTGTTGAATCTCTGAAAATCCGTACAGTGCAAGAGAGGAGTGTCATAGCCCATCATTATTAATGCATAATCTCAGTTCCCTCAGTGTTGAAGGTTGTTGCTTGTTGGCTGTGTAGGTAAAGAAGGACTTTGATGCACTTAAGCAGACTCAGCAGGATGGGCAGTGTGCTCAGAAGTCACTGAGGAATTCAGCAGAGAAGCTCATTCCCAACCAGCAAATGAATGAGAAATTGGAAACAGGGCACCAAGAGGCTACCACAGAGCTGCTGAAACTGAAGGACAGGGCAGTCGAACTGGAAAGGAATGTAAGCATTCTCCTATTTCCTCTTAGCTTGTATACTTCTCTGTGCACGAGTGAGTTGCTGGAAACCGGATTTTTGAGCTTAAAGGAATCTGGTAGGTTTTCTGGAGCACCCAAGTCTACCACATTCCTTGAGTGTCTCTTAGGACTGCATGGGACTTAAGTGCTTCACTTGTCTTGTGTCCATCTTGTCCCATCTTTGCAGGGATTAATGTTGTATGTAACATCTGTCCTACCTTCATTTAATCCTGGGAAGAGGTTTTTATGCCTTTGTTGCAGAATGATCATTATTAATTGTTTCTCATCTTTGATAGGACTCCAGATGATCAGGACAGCTGTTTCTTTTCTTCTTGTCACCCCTTCAATTACCATCTCTCTTTCAGAATGCAGCCCTGCATACTGAGAAGCAGCTACTCAAGGAACAGCTAAAGCATTTGGAAACACAGAATGTCTCCTTCAACAATCAGGTCCTGACACTACAGAAGCAAAACGTCTTCCTTCAGGAACGCAACACTGCCCTGCAGACACAGACAGCCAAACTCCAGGTCAGGGCAGCCTTGTCCCTCTGTGCCAGGAGGTTGGATTTGATTATAGTAGTGTGGAGAAGATGACAGCTAGTAATAAAATGTTTGTGTTGGTAGGCTGATGTAATGATGTAAAGATGAGGCCCAGGAGGTGGAGCTTAGTTTGCGGTCTGAATTTCTCCAGGCTAGAAGGGAAGTTGCCTCTGTAGCTAATGTCTGGTAGCTACCTTCAGCAAGAAGTTGGTTATTTATAGAGAACTAGTTAAAATCAATAGAGCAAAATCCAGATGTGTTATTCCAGAAGCTACACTTCTGAAATAAAACAGATTTTGCTCTTTACTTTTTTCTGTTAATGCTATGCCTGTGAAAGAGCTCAGCAGAAATGGAAAGAGGACACAAGACAGCTCCCCATAGGCATTGTAGCAATGAGTTCCAATCACAGTTTTCAGGCTTTCAGACAAAATGGCAAAGTTGCCAGTGGAAAAGACACTCTTAAAAATTACTTGACTTCTAAAAAAATAAACTTTGTTTGAGAAAGAGACCAGTTTCAAAGGAAAACATTGGATTAGCTCTATCTTTCTTGTGTGTCTTTCACTTTTCAAGCTTTTCCTCTTGCATGTTCAGAGATGGGGTTTTTTTGTTCATTAATTATTTCCCACCTGTAATTGACTTACATTAGCAACATAGAAAATCAATGCACCATCTCTCTACTGAAACTAGACTTGTTAGCAGTACTGTTCACATACACAGTGTTAGGAGTATTGTCCACATACACAGTGGTGCAGTTAATATTTTCACGTTTGGGTGAACTTGAGTTTCATTACTTGTACACAAATATGGGATAACTTTTGACTTTGATCATGATCGTCAGAGATGCAGTTGAGTTGCAAGTATTCCAGATCATCTTGGTCCTCAGGCTCAAGAGCTTCTGATAGAACAGTGTTTTTTCATTTTGGAGGTTGCTGAGATAATTTTCATACTGCTGATAGCATAGCTTTATGTGGTGCATACTACCAGCAGTAATACCAAAATGATGCCAAATTGTACATAGGTATCTTAAGTCCACAAGGCAAGAATATAGGCATTCTTGACTAACTCTATATGGATGTAAGCTGCTACAAAATGTTTATTGTATGTACCAGTAGATGTGAATAAGTAATACTTACTTTTTTTTTTGAGAAACTTTAGGTAGAAAATTCAACTCTCAGCTCCCAGAGTTCTTCACTGATGGCCCAGAACACTTTACTCCAAAATCAGCAGATAGCCAAGGAGAATGAGAATGAAAATCTACTGAAACAGAAGGAGCAGCTGAAAGCTGAGTATGAGTCATTGCTTCAGGACCATGAACACCTTGCTTCACTGCATGAACGGCAGTCTGCAGAGTATGAAAGGCTAATAAATCAGCACAGCTGTCTGAAAACATTACACAAAACCCTGGATCTGGAGCACAAAGGTCTGCGTGAGAGGTACGCTCCCTGCTCAGGGGTATAGTGTAGCCAGAACTGTGCCCATGTTACATTTTTAGCCTTAAATGTTGTCTCCAATTACAAACAGAAATGACAAAGTTATTGCCCTGAAAAAGTGCCTGGTCATTCTTGTTGTCATTAGGACATTAGATGAAAATATTTGCAAAGCTCTAGATTTTAGATGTCTAGAGGTGGCAGAACAGAGGTGACTTTGGTGATACTTAGCACACGTGGGCTTGGATCTTGGGGATGCTTTGTCAGAAGTAGCTTAAATGCTTTTGTTGCATTTAAGGATTTGTGCTATAACAACATACAACCTTAAAAACATTCTCCAGTTCTACTGTGTGGGATGTCTCTTCTAACTATAAAGTCTGCAGGTGACCTTGGTAGTTACCTGTATGTGAGTAGTGTGTATCTTGAGAAATTTCAATCTTTGAACCTTGTAGCATCCGTGTCATGTCAAAGGAGGTTCTCTGAAGGAATCTATATTGACCTAACTATGAGATAATGATGTATTATTAACTTTCTTGTAGTTCTCATAATCGAAAGCTTTTGCTTTGGGCCCTTCCGTTGAATTAGCAAATCAGTAAACTGTTAATTGTTTAGTCTCTAGTCACTGTCATTTTCTGACAATTATGCATGGATTGAACAATATACATAATATACTACTACAAAAATGATGCTCTGCCTACCTCTCAAACTTCTTTTATACTTTTCAGTGATTTTCCTCAAAACACTTGGATTTAGGTTTAATTTCTGTGCAAGATCATGAGTTGGGTTCAGAGCAACTCAGTGGCGATCCTTGATGGTGGACTGAAAACTGGTGCAAAGCTTTTCTTTCCCAAACGCTAAGGAGCTGGCAAATACAATGTGCTGTAGATTTTTATAAAGTACCGAAGTAAACTACTGTGATTAAAATATCCAGTAGGTCTGTGTGACAGGACAGCTGCTCGGCTGTCAACTAAATGAGCTGTAAGTGATTACACAGACACTGTTCCTGCCCACCAAGTCTTTCTCAGACTGATTAATGGTTCTCATTGATTCAGGCTTTGCTTGATATGACTACACTGCAGTGTGTTAAGGCAGTTTGCTCTGTTCTTTCTTTGCTTGTTGAGTACCAAACACTAAGCAGCTCTAGCCTCAGGAAAAAGTGTTTTTCAAAGAATAGGTTATCTATAGAGGTAAGTGCTTGGGTCACCACTGTAATCATTAGCAGTTTGGACTCGCTCTCTGAGATGTGACTTCTAGTGAGGGGTGTTGGAGGGGAGCAGATGGTAGCTGGCCTTCTCTATATTCAAAACAGGTTGAATTTGGCAGTTTTAAGTGTGCAGTATCCTCCTCAGCTGATCAGTCTTAAAAATATTTATCAAGGTGATTTGTCCAAGGACTCCATTTGGATGTCAGGAAAAAAGTGACAACCCAGTTATTTTAGTACATGTTTTGTTGTCCCTCCATCATGTGCTGCTGAGGGAGCAGAGGAGAGAAAGTGTAGCATAAGAAAAGTTTTCTTACACCTCTTCTTTTTAACTGCTAAGATGTAATATTTCACTTTCAAATTCAGCTAGAATGCACCACCTGCTAAATTTTCCCCAGAGCAGCTCAGTGCAACTAAGAAATTTTCTTGTGTGGTGTTTAGGAGGTGGGTTTTGCTTGTCACAGCTCCAAGGTGATTGGTTTTCCTCAGCTGGTGACAGCACTGTAACCATAGTTCTCTTGTTTAAGGCAGGATTACACTTCCGCATAATCCTATGACTGCAGCTTGTCTAGAGAAATCCACAGCAACTTTAGTTAACTTATGCATGTCCAACAACACATCTCCAAGGTTTGCGTAGTTCATTCTGCTGCATTCTAACCACAGAATATTTTCTGCACCTGAGCAAACTTCATTAAACCTCTTTTGGTTCTGTCTGCACAATATTAACACTGCAGTGGGGATATTACAATGGGTTGTGTGTAACTGCAGTGAAATGGCCTGTCATAGCCCAGCAAACGACAGATGTGTGGGTTTGGCTTAGCAAGAAGAGGAGAGTTAGTATGTTAGGGTCATCTACCATTAATAGCAGTTTTTTGACTTTGCGGTGTCTGGCTTACCATCTCAGTGAACACAGAAAGGCTGGCCTCTTCTGCGTTTTTTAAATTGCTTTACATATTGCATGTTACTAAGGGAAGGTAATAACTTTCTAGCTACAGCTGATTAACAGATCCCTGAGCGTTTCTTTGTGGCTTAGTCTGGAGAAGTCTAATCCTGCAGAGACACTGGAAAAAGAATCCCTGCTGTGTAGGGTTACATATTGCAGGGAGTTGTATTATTATGTTACCAGTGCTGCCTGCTAATTGTTTTTCTGGGTTCCTTTTGCCACACTTCTTGTCATAGCTGAGCATTTTCAAAGTTGTCTCGGTCACAAATACCTATCCACAGTATTTCTCCTCAAAAAACAACAGAAAGAATGAAAGCCAAAAGGAGTAAAGAGGACAACGATTGTTCAATCCTAGGAATGGATTGTGTCAGAGCCAAAATGGATTCTATATGCAAGTATAAGAAAATCTTTTTAAAACCCTTTTTTCCAAGAGCCTGATACTTTAAAAAGTGAAATGAACATGAATGTTGAATAGTCTACAGGAAGGGTAACCTGGGCCCTGTGATAGAGCTTGTCAGGTTGCACAGATTGTACTCAAATTGTAGACTCCAGGCTGAATCTGTACTACAAGAAGATTTTGCCTGAGGATTTCGTTAGGGCTCCAGACATGAAGAATCATTTCCCTTTTTGCAGGCAGTCTCCTCTTTCTTACCTTTCACCTAACAACTAGGAGAGCAGCTGTGGTCTACCGCAGGCTCAGTGTGGCAGCCTGTGGTGCTGGGCCTGGCTGGTAATACTGGACCAGTGTTCTGCTTCTCTCTAAGGAGCCCTCTTTAAAACATAGAGGGCTTGGATAAAAATGAACAGTCGCCCTATCATCCAGAAACAGCAAAAGAATTTATAGTGCTGTTTCTGCAGAGACAGCCATGGACAGAGACATCTCTGCCAAAGGACTGACTGCAGTTTGTCTTCTCAGACTCTGCATTAGCACACAGTCTGTCTAAAATGCTTCTTGGAGCTGGATGTGAAACCTTCCTCTGCTTTTAGGTTCTTCCATTTGTTGTATGGACATTGAATTTGAAATGTCCCAGAGCTGAATGGAGGAAGAAAATAAATAAGGTTAATTAAACTCTACTGCTGTTACTGGGAATGAGTAGCATAAAGCAGCTTTTGTCTGGGAGACAGGTACTTTTCTGTGTGGCCCTTCAGTGGGCTGGAATTTGGGACAGGCTGTAATTTGACCCTGGGATGAATGGAATGGTAGCCTGAAAGAAAAACAAGTTGGCAAGAGTCAGTGTATTTGGTGCTGTCTGCTGGTTTTGGTTTTGTTTCGAAGTTTTCATGACTGCAGAGTAACTGTGTTCATCTCTGCTGGTGTGAGAGTCACAGACAGATGATGCTTGTTCTCTTTAGCTTTTTAAGCAATGCTGCATCTTCTGCCTAGATTCTGTTTGAAAATTGCTTGGAAGAATATTTCTCCATTACTGACACAGATGTATCTGATAATTGAGGGCAATACCCTTTTATTACAGTGACCAAAAAATATTCTGATGACTTCTGACATTCACTGTGTTCACCAGTGGCCTCTGCTGGTGTGTATGGGCACAAATTCTGATAGAAGCCACCAGAGGGAAAAAAAAAATCTGGGAACAGCCTTGTGAAGTGATTTTAGTCCACCTCATTCTTCTCAGCGTTTCCTGAATGCAGGTGGTGTAGCACCTCAGGGAGGCTGAGCCTGCCTAATCCATGCCTGTGCCAAATATCAGGGAAGTTGTTCCACACCTTGGTTGCTTTAGCATTCCAGAGATCAAAATTAAAGACACAATTGATGGCATCAGCTCTCTCTCTCTCCCCATCTGCCTGCCCTGAATGGTTTAGGCACAAGTTATATAAACCAAATAATTGTGGAAGCCTGGATGTGAACACTGGTCTTGCTATTGCTTTTTTCACTAGTGAACAAATAGAGCGACTCAAGCAGGTGAGTCAGCCTATGCTTAAAGGTGATTTGCTGTCAACTCACTGATACCTCATCATCTGTCTGGAATATGCAGGAGATTAGTAGATGTGCAGGATTCTACTACCTATGCATATAACCAAATATGCATTAGGTGGTTACCTAACAAACTCTTCCTCATTGCACTGCTTTCTTGTTGCTTTTTGGGAGCTACATTCTAGTCAGGTTTCTGACTCTTGCCACTGTCAATTATTTGTGAATAATTAGTGGTGCAGTTTCCACTCATTTTGCAGAATGTCATGCTTTTACCAAATGACCAGAATCTGAAATTGAAGTAAGATTCTGGCAATTGTGTTCCACTTCCCTTAAAAAATGCTTTTCTTTTTCGATGTTTAACCACATAAATGTGGATGAAATAAATCAAGCCAGAAAAAAAGATGCTTTCTGATCATTGTGGTATTACCTATTAAAAATATTAACCCAGAGGAAGAAAAATGTTTAAATGAAAGCTGAGGGTATGCTATTCTTCCTTTTGCAGATACAACAGTTTAACGAAACACAAGGCAGAATTGGAAGAGTTGGAATTAGTTTTAAAAAATGAGAGAGAGGTTTTGCAACAAGAGAGAAGATCAAATGCAATAACCACTGGGGAAAATCAGAAGCTAAGGGAGGAGTTGGACAGGTATGGTTCCTTTGCTAAATTGTTATATATATCATTTAAAAGTCAATTATGCAAAACATGGATGTGTTGCTTTAGCTCTGAAGTACCTTCATATAACATGTCTGTTCTTTTTTCTCTATTTTGGTATTGTTAATTTGGTAATTTTAACTCGTTAAAGATTCTCAGCTTAATGAATACTGTCAACTGATATTGTTATTTGGTACTTCAGACCTGGGACCTTTGCTTATACAAAATAAGCTTCCACACGTGGTTGGTTCAGTTCACAAGCATTTTCTGCAATGAACTGTTTCCAAGCACTTGCCTTTAGGTAGAGCTACAAATGCCTAACCCCCCAAATGATAACTGTTTTTTTTCCCTTGAGGAGAACTGATTTATGGTTTTTACATAGTAAGATTTTAGCTCTAGGAGTTACCACTGTTCATTTTCTGCTGCCCAGAGAAAACTGCCATTCCTGTTACTAAAGGCAGTCTTAGAAACTCTTGATCAGTGGGTAGCTGTTAACTCATGGCAGAGCACCTTTTGAGAGCCACAACCAAAAACCTCCCCATAGCCTTGCCACTGTTCGTACTGCAAAGGTGTTTTGAGAATCTGGTACAAATAAGGAGCCAAGACCACATCAAGTTAAAGCAAAGTCAGGTTGAATCATATTTTAAAATCCCATTTTAAGTTGAGCTACAATTGAACAAGTACTTCAGAACACTGCAGAGCTGTCCAGAGGTTTTCTTAAGTTTGCTGTTCCTAATGCATTTTCTTAGGGACAGAGATGTTGCATAGTGTTGATTGCAGGACTGGCAGAGAGCCAGGCTTATCTGTCAGCAGATACAGAACTTAATCTGTTTATTTAGTTATTTAATGTTATGCCTTCATGATTTGTAGACATATTTAGATTTACCTAAAAGTGTAAAAGACTGCCACAGGATCATCTTACAACACTAGTGTTTCGCACTTCAGGACACTTAAGTGCTCAGGTTTCATGCATCAAGATAAAAAAATAATGTGTAAGTTTTCTTTATTTGTGCCAAATAGAGCTACCTTTATGTCCAAATGCTCTTACACAATGCTCTTGTGCCTCAGAAATTTGCGGTGTTGCTTACATATTGAGGAAATAGCTGTTGGTTTTTTTTTCATGTATTTTCCTTTCAGTTCTTTTTTAGATTTGAAACGTTTTATAATGTTATCACTACTTCTTAATAAAATTTTATTATATGCTTAGAATAAAAATGTCCTTAGGACTTACTCTTTGGATCTATGTTTGATTTAGTGAGAGCTGCAAACTGATGGTGTGGTCTTTGAATGTGAAGTAATTTCTGTCAAGTGTCCTTCATAAGCCTGTTGTCTTCTTCGTATTAGGGTGAATTTCTTGCACAACCAACTAAAGGCAGAGTATGAAGGGCTGCATTCACACACTAAAGAGTTGAAAACTTCCTTGAACAACTCTCAACTGGAGTTGAATCGTTGGCAAGCTCGCTATGATGAGCTGAAAGAACAGCACCAGTCCATGGATATCTCTCTGACCAAGTTGGATAACCACTGTGAGGTGAGCAGCTGTAGATATGCACCTCCTGCTGCTTTTGTGTTAGAGAGCTGACATCCATTGTGTGAAGCTTTTGACATGCCGTGTGTAGAAGGTCAAACCATGTAACAACACCCCTGTAAGTTGGAAGTGTATAGGTTTGTATCTTAGGTTGCCAAGCTATTGTGGTATCTTGATTATGGTGCACTCCAGGGAAGCCAGATGCAGAGGAGAGATTAATTTATCTTGTTTAATAGCTCCTGTCCCGTCTAAAGGGAAATCTGGAAGAAGAAAACCATCATCTCCTGAGTCAGATTCAGATGCTGAGCCAGCAAAATCAGATGTTACTGGAGCAGAACATGGAGAGCAAGGAGCAGTATCATGAAGAACAGAAACAGTACATGTAAGAAAAAAGAGATTTGAATTGTGAAACCTAAAAAAGTAATCCAGACAAACATAGAATACAAATCATCTATCAGGACTAGAAGAGCAGGCAGTAGAATGATAGGTCTTCTTGATAACTGTTGGAAAAGGGGATGTTTGGTAGGAGATAAGTGTAATGAGAGAAAGCACAGAACGTTTCCACATTGCCTTTCTGCAAAGGGATGTTCATGAAACACCTGGGCAAGTACAACTCTTTTCAAATAATACAGATGAACCTATGTGGAAAATTCAGTTAGAAAAGACAGAATGCTAAACCCAGTGGTACTTCTCAAAGAAGAAGAGTTTGGGAAAGTTTGAAAAGAGTTTTAATATTTTGGAAAACAGCCAAGTTGCAACAAAAATTTAGTTGTATCAGAGTAATTTTATATTTAGGTTCCTGAAGAATAGCAAATATTCATACTCTCGTTTTTGTCATTTGCATTTCAAGAAATACCTGCTTAGCTGTTGTTTTTAAGGATACAGACAACATCCGTTGCTGTGTCCTTCGTGCACAGATTGACATGCTGAAGTGAGATACCCTGTTTAAAGATACTGTGTTTACAAAAAATCCTGTTTTCACTACAGTGAATTTCTCTTATAGGTATGAAAAAAGGAAGAAAAGTGTTCTTAATCCCAAGAATTTTAGTTTAAGCCTATCAGGATGGTGTGGGAGTTACTGAGTTGAGTACTGACTTATATGGTTGAAGTTTTAGAAATTACTGAAATAGGCTGAATGCAGTTCAGATGTACTCTAATCTGTTTATCCTGGTGTCTGACTGTTCTGTGATGGAAGTACAGTTGCCCTACTACTTGAATGAAAATAAGATTTGCCAACTTACATTGTGTAGGTTAATAAAATAATGAGTAAAAAGTATAGTTAGTCTTAACACCCACCAGACAAACTCTGCCTGAGATATTAGTAATCTTGCACCACCATCTACTGTTGTTCTTTTACTTGGCATGCTTATTGCACAAAAATCACCCATCAGCATGGTTGGTAGGCTTTTGCATTTGCCCTCTCCAAACAGACTGTGAATTTGCTCAGTAGGATTCTGAAGGTTTGGGATGGGAAGATATTTCAGTCTCTTTCCTCTCTTAGTGGCTTTTGGTGTTCAGTTTTTTGATTAAGCTTTATTTCATTCGGATGATTCAGAATATGCTTTTCCCCCTCACAGTGATAAATTAAATGCCTTAAGGAGGCATAAGGAAAAACTTGAAGAGAAGATAATGGATCAGTACAAATTCTATGATCCTGCTCCAAAAAAGTAAGTTCTACATGGATTCAGTTCTTCTGTACAGAGTGCTAGAAAGGCATTTCCATAACTGCGGATAACAGAAACTTCATCTGTAGTAAGGGTGGTATCATCTCCACTTGTCTCTTTCCTCTCACTCTTCAAGATATTCCCTGAAGCAGCAGGTTGTGTTAATGTAGAGCATAGGGCCTTGTGTAGGGCCCTCTGTATTAATACAGGAATCTGAAACTCCCAAAATTAGTTGGGAAAAAACCACTTTCCTCCTAGTATGGTGACTAAGCAGCACTAGGAGCTTTCAGAGCTGCTCTTTCAAAGCAAGGGATAAGCAGTGTGTTGGGGAGAAGGGACTTAAAAATTATTTTAAGAACAACAAAAAAGAGCCAAGCTAATTCCACCATACCTAATTCTGACTGATAACCTTAGCAGAGAGGCTTCAAAGCAACTTTCATTTCTTGCCTCCTCAATCTGTTCCTGTAGGGGAGCTTTTCACACTGTAAGAATGTCTTATGTGGTCTGTATGTGTCATTTAGATTTCTAGCAGAGGGAAGAGTTGTCTTTGTCACATTTCTCAAGCTGAAGAAATATTTCTGTAAAAGTAATTTTGACTTTAGTAGAGAAATGGATGTTGAGTGCTGTGAAATTCATGCTGCATTTTTTAAACCAATTCATGACAGTAAACAAATGAGAATGTAGGATGGCTTGATGCCTTTAGCACAGCGGTAAACTTCTTTGGGGAGTATTTCTTGTAGCATTTTCTGAATTCCATTCACAAAACCTGCTTTATCAGGAAAAACTCCTGGATTGGAGCCAGAGCCTTAGTCAAATTAATCAAGCCAAAGAGGGAGACTCCAAGGGAGCGGTTGAAACCAGCAGCAGAAGGCCCCACATGGCATTCTGAATCCCCAGAGATGGTAAACTCTCCATCGGCCTCCCAAAAATTGAAACATCAACACGAATCTCAGGATAATACCTCTCAAGTGTCAAACCCTGTGGAAGAGAGAGAGAACCTTGGAGGTTCTTCAAACAAAGGTAAGGAATGCCCAGCCTAAATTCATGAGCTGAAAAATTTTAAAAAGATTTAATATATAGGATACGTTAATGCCTAATCACATTGTTTTATATCCTTTTGTATGTTTTGGGGGGGGTTTTTGTTTCGGGGTTTTTTTGGGTTGTTTTGTTGTTGTTGTTGTTGGTTTGGGGGTTTAGTATACATAAAACCCTTATCTAGAAATTTGAGCAAACTCTAGAAGGTGACTTGTTTGGTTTGGTTTTCATTGGCTTTCTTCCTTTTATCTTCTACTTGTCCTTTCAGCTTCTATTTGCCCAGATGTATTGCATATTGCTGAATAAGCTGGTCTAATATTCATTTACTGGGGTTTTGCAGCAAAGCAGTTTAAAGCTGGATCATGGCATAGTGTGTGGTTCAGGGGAGGCTGCTCTTTGAGGGGCTGACAGCCACAGCCAGCAGGTGGTGCACGTGCAGAACAAATAACCCATTCATTGTAAATAACCCATTTATCATACTCTGGTGATTTTGGAGGACAATACCATGTTTTGATTTAGAATTAAACTAGGAATTTTTTCATGTAAAATGATGATTTTTTTTTTTTTAACACTAAGGCATATGTAAGGAAGATAGAATGATTTTCTCTTAAGTTAGTTTATACAGTATATCAGATGTTCCTAATTATGGGAAATTTAAAAGAAAGTTCTTCAAAATAAATACTCTTCATCCTTATTAAAGGCAATATATATGTCCCAAGCTCTGTTTATTCTACTGAAATTGTTTCTGTCAGCTTGTATACCTAGATTGTTGTAATCCAGGAATACTTTCCAAGAAGCAATTTTGAAATTATCTTTGAATAATAATTCCTGTCTTCCAGCTGTGGGGGTGGGAAACAGAAGGGGAGCTATCTGTCTGTCTGAAAGTTCTATTTTGATTGGGCAAAACCCTTTCTCTATTCTAATTCTTTGAGGTAATTTATTCACTTAAAGTAAAAACAGATGTTTTATGGAATAAAATCATCCATATAATTCCAGGAGATGTTAAGTGTTTAACATGCATCCAAAGTTCAGCATGGGAAGTTGGGCTTGGGTTGCCACAGAACAAGGCCCTTGTAGAGTGCCAGAGACAACAGAAAGTCCGGAGCTTCATTCATTTTGATGTTATGTGAAACATGCTTATGTGGAGTTGAGCATTACCACTGCTAAAGCCTAGAAGACATCTAGGAAATTTGAGTGTGTTATCACTGAGTAACATATACACCAATTTAATTCTATATTATAAAGCAAAAACATTTTGAATGATCTAACAGTAATTTCTTAGTGGACTTGCTTAAATATTGTGTATATGTGTTAATATGTTCCTTAATCTGAGTCAGATTAGATATGTTTAGCTATGCATTCATCAGTCCTCCATTATAGGTGTTGGTCATTGTTTAGCCTTTTCTGTTTATACTGGTTTTTTAATCTTTAATCTGTGTTAAAGACATTTTAAGTTTTATTTAAAAGGCCTTTTTTTTTTACTTTTTTTTCTTTTTCTTTTTGGGATACCTGGGTGATAACAATTTAGCCGCACAGCGCAAAAAGATTGCCTTTTTGAGAAGCAAAAGCAAGGATAAAGAAAAATCTCCTAAGTCTCCATCGAATCATCAGTCTTTCTCTAATCGGCTCCGGTTCTGGTCTTCTTCCGACATCCCATCCTCTCCTAATGAAACTCTTTCTTTCCCGGAACTTGGAGTTTTCTAACACCTTCTCTGTAGCATTTATCTTCATTTATTTCTGACAAATATTTAAAAAAAAAACCAACCAGAAAACAAACAAAAAAAAAACCAAACAAAAAAAACCCCACAAACAAACAAAAAAAAACCACCCCAGAAATCGCATATGCCATAAAAGAACACGCACATTGATAGAAACACTCAGCATGCCTATACAATACTCTCAATACAAGCAAAGATTAGTGAACATGGACTTAAATTTTCCTGTAGAAGATGAATCACTATTGCACACTGTGGATCATTTCTTCAATGCAGCACACTTTAGGGGACCCCATGGCATACAGTTTGCGTATGTATATTGGCTGTGGTGCATGTTGTAAGTAAGTGAATTTGCTATTTGCTTCAATATTTTCTTGCAGTCATGTTACTTGCATTGTGTCCAGTTAAAGTGTTGAATTGATTTGCTGTTGCTATGCTTTCTACAGTGTGGTAGTCCTACTAAAATACAAATACAGTCTCAAACTCCAGAGATTTTTCCAATAGTTTGTGCTACTAAATGATTTTAAAAGGCAGATTTTTTAATAGCTTTTTCTGCTTTTAAATAGTCTAGCTTTGAATATAGAGTGGAAGCTACTGGAAAAATTATTCTTAGCCAAGTGTCTTGATGCTCGCATTCAAACCTGATTTTTAGCAAGGTTTTGTACTTCCAATTATGTAAATTCATCTTGAATTGAGCCAACGTTTCAGTTTCTTCTGCTTCAGTTTTAACAGATTTTTTTGGAAGAAGAATGTACATTTGTTCTCTCAAGACTGGGAATAACCTTCATTAATCCATTGCCCAGAATTCTTGTTGCCTAATAGTCATGATGTGGTGGCTTTGGAAATCAATGTGCAGGTCCAGTCCCCACCCTGTTAGAGAATTGGATGTAGCATGGGCAGTGTGTTACCTGGGGCTCAGCAGAGAGGCTGGAAGATCTCGTTGCTCTTCTCACCCTGAGAACTGTCCCCAGTGGCACAACCAGAGACTCTGGCAGAACAGCCTGTTTGTTATTGCCCATTTTGGGATCTGTAGGGAATGTTAGTCTCCAGGGCAATTAATATTTTTGGCATCCATGGGAGGTGTATCTATGTAGTCAATTAGAAATACAGATATGCATGTGAAGCTTTAGCCAGTAGTTGCCCCTGCAGGCATGGCTTAAGCGTCAGTTCTGAGAGCAAGTGTTGGCCCAGTCTGTGGAGCCCATGTAGACCTTGGGAGAAAACATTGTTCCTGAATGAAGTCAGCTTCCAGGGGCCACCTAAGATGACAGCACTGTGGTCCATTTCTCTAATACAACTTCACAGCTGCTCTGTGCTTTGAACTGTCTGGCCATTGTCTCTGCAAGTTGTTTATTTTGACTGCTGCACTCTGCTGCATTTTCAACATTTAGTTTCTGTTACTTAATCAAGAATTCCATAGAAATATATAGAATCCAGAATCTTGCATCTCATTAAGTGTGTTTTCTGTAAATTCTTTAAATTTTGTTCCATGTGTGCCTTAAAGCATTACACTGACAAGAAATTAATTAACCTGCTTCATTGGTAGAAAAGAATTTTTCAGATTATTAATCTAAGTAATATTCTAGTGGATCATTTTTATTGTTCTCCTGCTAAGATCCCAGGAGCTCTGCTTAAAAATCATTGCACCAGGACATCATAAGAGGAGAGTTTCATCCTTTTAAAGACTGAGCTCTTACCCACAGCAAAGATATAAAACTGAAAGCAGTTAGCTTAGTGCATGGATCATGATAGATAATTTTCAAATCAGCATTATTTTTCTTTGAGTAAGAGCATGACTACTGTCAGTCTTTACCTATTCTATTTTATTACTGAAGTAAGTTCTTATGAAATGCACCTACAAGGAATAATGTTATGGGAATTTCACACCTCACTTTCTTTTCTAGATTCGTGTCTTTGCTCCTTTTCTTCCTCCTTTCACAGTAATTGTTGCATGTATAATATCAACCCTCCCACCAGCACTAAGCAGCTCTTGTCACTCCCACACTTTACAGAGAGCACACATGATTGACAAGCTGGTGGCAGAAATTTCCTATCCACTACTGCACTGTTTATGGAAAAGCTTGCCAAACTAGCACCTCTGTGCAGTTTCTTTGTGCCTGTTTGTCATGTTTGTATGGGCAGATACATACAAATCCCCTTATGCTATTTTTCATTGAGTCTTATTCATTTACCTCTCTCCCCCCCAGTGCTAATGGACCTAAAGCAAAAAAGGAATTCCCATCATGGAGGCAGCAATGATAATGTTGAAATCTCAGCAGACTCTGCAACAAAACCCAGCTGTGTGGAAATGGGTCCCAGGACTTACTCAACCTCAGCTATTCATGTGCACACTTCCACCCCCATCTTCCAGCTCCAGAGCAGGCCAAAAGGTGTGTGGTGCATTTGATACACCAGCTGGTAGGCTGTTTCATAGTTCCTGCAAGGCTGCTACTGGCATTCAAGTACAAAAACAGTCCACTAATATTTTCACTCCTACTTTATCTGATGAATGGTTTAATTGATGAGATGCAGAGTTTACTTACTCTTGTAATGTCATCAACTTGACAGAGCACATTTGAGTGTCAGTTCTTCAGTGATTCCCTGCCCAGTGTTTAGAAGATGGGTCTATAAAACCCTCTTGATCGCCTCAGTCTTCTACACTGCTAGAATGCGTTGGAGACTGACCTGAAGGATTAACCTTTCTGTGTTCAATTGGCCTTTTAAGTTTTACGTTCTTTTCCAGGCTATAATTCAGAAGATAATCTATGTGAACAGTCCCCAGAGGTCGAATTTGCAAGCACCAGACAGCACGGTAAGTTTGTACCTTGTGTGAGTGCTCTAAACATCTGCATTAAGACTTGTTTCATTGCATCCACGTGAACTGCCCTGGCGTGTTTTAGTTACGTTAACATTACAGAAGAAGGTGTAGTAATGCAGCACCATTTTGAGAATGGGATTCTAACTGCTTCTGGTTTTCTGTTGAAGCTTTTAATAGATGTTTTGCCAAAATGAATTTTCAAAACAATGCTGACGTTGAGGCAAGTTCCTTCCCCCACCAACAGACCTTTTAATGCATGTGCTACAGATTTGTTGCTGATTTTTCTGGAGAATGGTTAATTGCTTCTTTAAGGGAGTGAATCAGCAATAAGAAAAATTTGTTGTGGAGCTTGTTGGATGCACAGTGGGAGCATTGTTGAAGCAGCAGCACTGCCTGCTTAGAGATTGTGGAAGACTTAATTTGCAAGCTGGCTACCAGCTCATTCCAAAGAAAACTGAAAAAGAGACAGTAATTTATCGTTGAGCTTTTTCAGTATCTGCATTACTTTATAGTTACTGTAAAAACCCAGAACATATTTCTTTGTGCAAAAAATGAGATAAACAATATGGATCCTAAACAACTTGAAGATGTTTTCTACTCTGTACAGATTTTGGCATCCTGTGTGTATTATGTTTTTAATGTTTTCAAAGTGACTTAGTTGCACAGGTCCTATTTTCAGAAGGGAGACTGTAGCCAAGTCTTTTAGAGAATCAGAGGAACTTAAGATGTGTTTGTTCAATGCTTGATTTGTGTTTTTCAGTGTCCAGGCCAAACAATTTAGAGAGCAGTAGGAATGCTTCCAGCAGTAGTTCACCTCTCAATTTGAAAGGTAAAGCTTTTACAGCAGAGTTGTGACAAACAGGAAGTGAAATTCAGTGAAACTGTGTGTACAATGCCGTTTTCCTTCCAATTAATTTTGAAGACTTGTTTTGAAATGGTAGTGATTATGCAATCTGGACATGGCTGTCTTGGGAATCAAAACTGCTGGCAAGAAGTGCTTTTCTAAGATTGATTCTGGCGAGGGCTGCTTTTAAGGCAGACAGTTGAGTTTTGCTTCAGTCTGACTGGCATCGTATTGTGAGAAATATCAGGCCACTCACAGATTCTCTCCAACAAGAGATCTCTGTGGTTCTCACTCTGTACACAGCTTGTGTATGGAATCAATGTGCTCTGGAGATTTGCTTTTGCTGAAATTGTGCATCCTTGAAGGATGCCAAGAGACCTGACACAGTGGAAAAATCCGCTTTCTGCTTTTCCACTGTCAGGTTCTAGCTCTCAGATCACACAGCCAAGACTAGGAGATCTTTCAGTGACACACCGGTTGTAAAGAGGCTCCACAATATTATCGTATTGATATAAGGCTTATTAGCCCCCAGTGCTATTTTTATTCTGTGGTAAAGTAGTTGTGCTTGTTTTAAGATGCTGTAAGATATTTACTAGTCCTGATTTTTCAAAGCTCTGATTGCTTTGAGCTCTGTAGGAGAAAAAAGTAAGGTAAAAAATGCCACCCAGTCTGTGTGGAAATGGCCCTGGATGATAAAGTTCCTACCTGAGTGTGGAATCTACTGAAATTATGTCAGGGCATTGTCATTAATGGTATTTATGCTTCTCCTCAGGTTCCTTAGACCATATCCATGGTAGAACTGAGAGCCTCAGTAGTGAAGATACAGTGCCAAGCAGAGAGGCACCAGTCTTGCTCCGAGACACGTATTCCCTTCACTCTGTTGCTGCTGCTTTCTTAAGCCCTGGCAGCAGACATGAGTCCTCCTCCCACAGGAATGGTTTGATGTCCTGTGATGTGCCTCAGAAGAGCAATCCATCTCAGTCTCATGGAGGCAGGCAGCGGTCTGCCTCACCTGGAAGTGAGATGGTAACTTTGGAAGAGTTCTTGGAAGAGAGCAACAGGCTGTCTCTATCAAGTGTAAGTAAATAGAGCTAGATAGCCCATTTCAGATGTCAAAAAACTGTTCAAGGCTGATTTAGGAGGATGAGGGCATAGGGAAACAGACACAAGATAAATGACCCTTGTTCATATACATAAGTACTATCAAATTTTGCAAAACAAATGAGACAGTTTCAATAACTAAGGCAAAACATGCTTTCACGTAGCACTCTGCTAATTTATTTTGGTGTATCAGCTATGGCAAGTCAGATAATTCACTGCAAGTACTGTGTGTTGGACTGCTGGGGCTTTTTGCCAGCAAATGGTTGTGGTCATAGTTTTGTGTCATCAGTTCTCAGCTCCAGGTATTTTTATTTATAAACTGGTAAGTTTTCTGTGTCATTTTCAGCTGCTAAATCTATAATTAGGAATGAAACCTAGAAGAGTTTTCAATTGAAGTGCAAAATATGCAGTTGTTAAAACCATCTCATAATCTGAAAATATCAGTGCATTTGAGAGACTATTTTTCTTGCAGAAGGAAGTTTTTGATACTTTCACCATGTTTTTGTATTGACTGATACTGCCTTATTGGTTCAATGACTGCAAGAATATGTCACTCATTGAAGTGCTTTTTTCAGCAACTAAATGTTTGTTTTCAAGATGGCATATGTCTTTCACTGCTCAGGCATGCCGTACAATAGTGAGGCAGTCCACTATTGAACAGGTTAATATCTTAAAAACAATTAATTGATAGTGTAAGTGAACAGAGATTTCTGGTTTATGAATGCCTTGGTAAAAGTATCGAAATCAGCAGAGCTGATCATTTCACGGCACCAGTAAATTCTGGTCCTTGAATTTCCAGAGTAATGTTTAAATATACCTCCTACTCCCTCATTATCCTAAGTACAATTCTCCGCTTTTAGAGATGTTTAAAATTATTACTTTTGTGTGTGTCTGTAACTACCTGACCATGTCCATTTTCATTCTTTCTGTCATCCTGTTTCTTTTCAGCATCGGCGCAGTTTAAATGAGAGTGAAATGATTTCATTGCACCAGTTTCTGTTAGAAGCTGATGCATTGTATCCCTCTTGCTACTCCCCATGTCCTTCCATTCATCAGGAACATTCGCAGTCACTCGAATCGGTCCTCAGTGTTTCATGTCCCGACAGCGTGAGGCACAGAACAGGCAGGGGAAATAGGAGATCTGCTTCATTCTATATCCCCAGGGTATCCATTGTTCTTATTATGAAGGCAACAGCTCCTGACTTACCACAGCTTTTGCTAGCATATTAATACCTATAGAAGCATACTGCAACTCTTAGTTGTTATTTTAAAGGCTGGCAGATCACTTGCATTAATTGCTCATAAATATTTGCAGCGCTTGTTCATACACATGCGTGTTTTGAGAGGACTCGTCATTCTGTAATGTTAATGTGCATAACAGCTGTTTAAATAAAGTTAAAAATAACCTTAACGCTTTAACACTTAGTTGAGCTTAGAAATTTCCACACTGTACTATTACCATTGATGATGTTTGCTTATGGAAAATTATTTCTTTAACTGGAAGAAATATTTGAAACACTAGTGAAATAAGTATATTAAGCTTTAAACATGCTCCCTAGAGAAGACTAAAGAAGTACATTTCATGAGCTTGTTCAGCATGTTGTTCGTAAAGACAGCATGCCCCTTAACTGTTCTGAGCATGCCTTTTACTAATAGTACAATGGCAGCTGATCAAATATCGCCATTTTTGGATTGCATGGACCATCCCCAGGAAATAATCATGGTATATTTTCTTTTACTGCCAGGTTAATTGTCTGACTTGAAATTTGCAAGTTCATTGTGGGCAAACAATTTTTGTCATGATTTTTTTGTACATCTTGTTCTATCATATGTGCAGCTTTTAACAGATGTAGTATATTGAGTGGGAGAGGTGAAGGGAATCAATGGAGAAGGAAGGAAATTTTTGGTAATGCTAGCACATCTTCCCAAGGTATTGACTTTTGTTACATTCCTGAAGGTATAGTAGAGAGTAATCCAGATGCACTGTATTCTGGACTATGACAGACATAATTGATATCTGCTAATACCAATGGCTGATGTTATCAATAGGATATTGATGTTAAAGCAACAGTGGCTGATATGAAAGGAAGCAAAAGAGCTGCTGTCCACATTGCAACCAAAATGAAACTTTTAAAAATTATGACAATTAAGCTGGCAAACCAGGCTGTCACAATCTAATTACGATAAGCACATTATTCCTTGAGTTGGATTTCTAATAATTTTAAACATGCATCTCTTGTGTTCCCCACTATATAAAATCTATGATTGTGTTTGGCTTGAATTAAGTGGGAAGGAAGATTGTGTGAATACAGAGTTCTGCATGATTCTTTAAACAAAATGTGTTGTCATTAATGTGACATGCAATATTTTCCTCACACCAGGACACCTCCACTAACAGAGATGACTTGCTCAGCAATTATTTTAGGAAAGCAAATGAGCCTTCATCTACTGGGAACTTGCTGGTTCAGCCATCCAGAAAGGAGGCTGCTAAGATGCCCACTAGTCTTGTTGCTCCAACTGTGAAGATGGCTGCGGCTGGTGAAGAAGGAAGAATGGCTAAGCCTGACAATTACATGGCAAAGCCTGACAATTACATGAAGCCAAACCTCAGACCGGGTGAACCTGATGCTCTGGCAAACCCCCAAGGATCCCTTAAGCTTCCTCACACACCACAGCACCAGTCTGCCAGCAGGATGCGGCAAATGGCACAGCCTCAGCAGCCTGGAACTGTGAGCAGGAGGAGTACATCCCTGAACAGGGCATTTAGCTTGGCCTCTGCAGACCTCCTCAGGGCCGCTGGCCCGGAGGCCTACAGGCAGGAGAGCCCTCACAAGTCGGGAGCAGAGCTGCATGGGGGCAAGGACACTGTCTGTCAGAGCACCAGGGCTTCTGTGCCAACGAGCTCCCAGGCGCCCTTGAGAGAGAGGCCGCAGTCTGCAAAGGTGGCAGGTTCCGCGCAAGGTGCAGATTCCCACTGTCGGCAGCTTGATGCGAGGCGCCTTTCCCTGGTCCCACCAAAAGATGAGAGGCCACTCTCCTTCCATCAGTTCTCTGCCTCACCCACCATATCCACCAGCAGTCTGAATGTCCAACAGCAGGAGCGTGTGAACCCTGGGCAATACTACTCACCTGCATCCCATACTCCCTCAAAAGTCAAACCCAAGTCAGCACCTCGTACTGAAGAGGTGGTGACAGTGGCCCCTGCCAGAGCTGTTTGCAGCAGCACTGAAGGAAATACTTCCCTAGGGCAAGGCCAGGGTGATGCCCTACTTACCAAGTGCCAGGGTAAGCTGTTAGAAAGCAGCTCTGGGACTGTAGAGGAGCCTGTGAGAGGAAGCAGCTCCAACAGCACTCCTGGGTCTCCTGACCTGCAGGGGGATCAGCAGACGGTTTGGTATGAGTATGGCTGTGTGTAACCCACAGGTGTAGCTGTAATGTGTGTGCTCGGTATGGCTGATGTCCAGGTACCATTTATCTAGACACTGTCAGGTCTTAAAAGGCATCACCTCCATGCTGCTCTGAATGTTCTCTGGGTGCTGTTCTCTAGCTGGACAAAGTGTGATTAAGAGAATCAAGGAGCAAAACCCCAGTCCTTCTTCAGACACGGTTGTGCCTAAAACAAAGTGGAAGCCTGATCTAATCTCACAGCAAACTCGGCACCTGATTCTCACAGGTTCTGAGCATTCCCCAGTCTGGCAGAAGCTTAGCAGGGTCCTCTGTCATTGCTGCACTGTGCACCCTTTCTGTATGCATTAAAGAAAAGTTTCACAGGTCATGTGTGTGCTAAACTCAGCCCCACCACTGGTAAATAACCATACTGAAAAGGTCATATAAAAGCCAAACTTCTCCCCTAAAAACAAAACCAAATGCTTGACTTAAACAGCATAGAGATGAAGAGCAGAAGTGCATGGCTTTAGCCATGGATCCAGTAAAATCTATTTTTCTAGCCCCAGCCACATCTTATAGAAGGTATTGTATAGACTTAAAGGGTCACATTTCAACTTTTCCCACTTGGACTGTGTAAACGCAGAGGCCAGCATAATTACCCACTGCCTTCACTATAGCTGCAGCTCAGTGGATCCTTGGCTCTGCAAGCAGAGTGGTGCTGCCTTTTGGAACTTGTTTTATCTTGTATACAAACACTGGAACTATTGCAGCCTTTCAGGGGAGATGCCATTTCAAATGCAAGGGTGGCATCTCATGTACAAAAGTGTCTTGTAAGTATGTATATAAGAAGCTCAAGTACTGTAATAAGAATGCTGTGTAAATTGCTGTGTAAATTGTATTATTACATCCTTGTGTGCATGACAGCCCACATCCTATGTGGGATTTTCTCTTAGAAATCCTTGTTTGTCTTCAAGAACTTTTCTCAGTATAGAAGGCAAAATAATTTTGTACACATGTGAAGGAAATATACTTTAAAAAATCTATTTATAAGCAAAGAAGTTCCTTGTATGTTTCTGTCCAGAGTGTCATCAGCTGCTTATGTATATATGATCAAATGTGTATCTTTAATTCCATGTTTGTAAAGCTGTTTTTCTTGCAATAGACTAAATCCTTAAAAAAAATACTTGTTTTGCTGGTTCTGATTAATTTAGTGAAAGATAAAACTGATTCATTTGATGATGTTTTTGTTATCTAATATGTAGCAATCCCATTCTGAAAACTACAAAATTGTTTATAATAAAGATTAAAATAAAATTGATTGTTGTACTCTTTGTCCTTGGAAAAATAAAACCCCCCAAAAATGTGATTCACAGTGCTGGAGAACTGTCTGCAACAGCTCTTGGTAAGCCTTAGTATTGATTTGCATGTCTGTGTGGTGAAGTTGTATTTGTTTTTGTAATATAGAAGGTGTACCAGAAGTCTTTTTGTTTAATTGTAACCTTCTTACTGAAGACCAGAGGAGGGTTGAACATGCAAAATAAGGTACTTACAGTTCACTCTATAATTGGACTGTTAGATTTTTATGCTTCTCTGACCACTTCAGACAAGGCTAAACATGCTGTCAGTTTTGACCAAGCTTGCGTCCTGCATGGTCTGTTTTGTACTTAACTCTCAGGATGCCTTACGAAAGTGAGAAATTATTCATCTTTCAACATGGAGAGAATGGCAAAAAAAAACTTTCTGCCTTTTCTACTACTTTAATTGCAAACTATACTTTTGCAACAAATTTAAAATTGTGTGCTATATGGCAATTTTAGAACGTACTGACTATTCTAAGTAAACTGAAATTCTTCTTCCAGAAATTTTATCTCAGAAAGGATTCTTGGCCAGACCACTAAAGTTTCAAGACTGGTGTTTCTCCCTTGTTTCAGCTCCTTTTTTGAGGGCATGTGAAGGCTGGTCTGCTGAAGAAGTGATCTGTGACTTGTTCGTTACTGTAGATCTGCTTATGCTATAAATACCTGCCCAATGGCACACCTTAGTTGTCAGTTTCTGAGTTATTTACAATTATATACCTTCTTAGTTCTAGTGAGTTTGAATAAAAAGGTACTAAACACATTTGTAGTACCATTCAGTTGTGGGATAATTCTAAATACAGAGGTTATACCATGCAACAGCTGTTGAAGCACACACTGTTGTCTGTGGCCCTTTGGCCTTTCTGGGAATGTTTAAGGAAAGTTTTTGTGTGGGTGCCTGCGCTGCCATGGCAGGTGCGGTTATTTTGCGGTCTGCTCAGTTCATTAATTGTTGTCAGCTTTTACCTTGACAGACACGGTGGCTCCGGGGCCGTCCTCCGGCCGTGTGCTGGCCATCGCGTAAGGAACGGGCTGGCCGGGAAAGGCCTGCCCACAGCTCCCCGGCGCGGCCGCTCTGTCTTCCTGCGGCGCCCAGAGCCAGCGGTAGCATGAAACAGGCCTTTTGGTGCCTGACGGGGAGAGAGCAATTGTGTTTAGAGAGACAGAGATCGGCAAATCCTCCCAGATTTGTGCAGGTGGAGCTTGGGCAGGTGCCGGTGCCGTGAGGTGGCGGGAACCGTGAGCAGAGGTGTTCCTGCGAGGGTAAAGGATGGCACAGAGCTGTCCGACCCTTTCTTGATGCCTTCCAACAAGCGAAGATGAAATAGCAGCTGTTTCAATTTGCAGCTTGTGCGAGGGGGCACAGCGAGCTGGCTGAGCCCGCAGCTGCGGCCGCTACCTGTTGACCTGGGAAAAGGGATCTCCGGGAGCCCCAGGCTTCGGCACACTGGCTTTTCCCAGCTCCGCATGGGCTGTAGGATGCTGATATTTCCTGACAGGAGGGAAGGGAGTGCTCTCTGAAGGTTGCTAATTACGTGCTAAGTGGTGCTGCGAATGGTGCTGGATTCAACGCTTCAAGCCGTTCAGTGGCTCATTAAATCTTTAGATGGAGTGTTCTATTAAAGGACGGGTTTTTGAAGGGGATCCATCCCGAGGAGCCCGCTTAGTTGCCAGTAGTTTTCCAAGAAAGCTGAAGGGCTGTGACTTTGGCAACACCCGCTCCCGGCAGTGTGCTCAGACTCTGAAGTCAGTGAAGCTGTTTGACTAAAGGAAACAAATGATGGGGTGTGTTTGAAGTAAAATAAATGGCTGCTGTGGAATAGCTGCTCGGGAGTTTGCGTGCTCTGCAGTGACAGAGTATATCCTTAGCAAGAAATCGGAGGTCCCTTAGAGAGATTGCGTGTCCTGGAAACCTTTTTCCTATTATATGTTCTTCCGCTGTTCTTAAACTTGGGACCTGATTGGGAAGTGAGCAAACCTTTCCAGATTTCATTTTATTGAGTTCAGAACTTAAAACCACTAGAAGAAGAATTTGAAAAAATAGAATTTACTTCGGTTTGTTTGGTTGTTTTTTGTTGGGTTTTGTTTGTTTGTTTGTTTGTTTGGGTTGTTGTTTTAGTGTGGTTGTTGTTGTTGTTGTTGGTTGGTTAGTTTTTGGGTTTTGTTCTATAATGAGGGAAGTTCTAAGTGTGAAGGACTTTGTGAAAATAACTAATGCTTAGCTTAGGAAAACTGTGCATCAGCATGTGGTTGGAAGTTATTTCTGATTGTCCAGACATTTGGGGACATACTAGCTCAGCCACAGGTAAATGATATTTAAGACAGAACATGGAAGAAATTTATCCAGAAATTGTTAGTTCATGTGAAAGGATTACAGCCTGGATGTTAAATTGATGTACAAAGAACAATACAACTTCATTTTTATTTTTTCTGGTTAAACATGAATCCAGCTGTCCAGAGAGCATTTGATTATGGTTTTACGTTTTTAGATGAAGGGGGCAGTGGAGTGTGGAATCGGTTGCAGATTTCGCCAAAAAAATTTATTGTAAAAATTCCTTCTCACAGTCATGGAATATCAGATCCCAACAGCACTGGAAATGTTCAAGACAAGGTGGAAAATTTGTGAATGTTTTTACAAATCACCAGTACCAGGCAGCATTAACCTGATGTAACAGTGCAGAGTGAAATAATTCAGTTACCAAAAATAACAAATGAAGTTGTTATGAAGAGCTGCTAGACTGGAGAATTAGACTGGGCCATGAAGGTCTGTCTTGAAAGCTGGTGCTAGAGACTGCCTGAGAGAGAATGGCATCAGCTAGAAAAGGGTGAAAAACAATATTATTTAAGAGAGTACTGACAAGAGTTTAAAGTTACTGGGAGAAGCTATGGCAAGTTTTGCAAAACTAAATGGTTTTCCAGTTACAAGGATTTTTTTCAAAAGTATGAAGAGAACAGTAGAAAATAGTGATCTCCTGTTCAATAGCTTCTCAGCTAGGACAGTCCTTAAAAAGGGTAACCTGTGTCCTAAAGACAGAAATCTGAGTTGGTGAAGTGTGACAGAAAGCTGAGACTAGTTCAGGTTTGAAGGATTGTGAAGAATCCCATTAAAGAGTAACATGGATGAGTAAGGGGCCCCAGTGGAAGAATACTTGTGCTTCTCTCAGCTGAAACATGGAAGAAACTATTTATTTACACTTGTTGGAGGGTTAGGATGTAATGGTAGGGAAGCAAAACTGGTTTTCTCCTGAGAATAGGATGATGAAAATGTGGTTATTCCAAAGAAACTAGGAATGTAAAACTTGTCCATAACAAAACATAGAATGCCATGGAAACTGTCAGCTCATCATTCCCAGATGTTCTAATCAGTTCTAGTTAAAATACTTGAACATTTTTATCTGAAGATTATCATAACTGAGGATTATGTAGCTCTTATGATGAGACTACGCCAAAGTGTGTGATGTGTGTGTTGCATACCAGAATGAAAAAGGGCAGCAGATCTGAGCATTGGCACCAGCACAAGGGAAAACAAAAGCAGCACAGCTCCCTCCACAGAGAATGACACCCTATGGTGTGATCTGAAACTGCTAAAGGGAAAGGGAAAATGAAGCTGTTGGTGAGACCCATTGCACCAAGCTCTTATGAAATGAAATAGATTAATAGAATATCATAGTGTTATAATGGTTTTGATTTATGATATAGGAGTGTTCATGGGAGAGCTAAACAGCCTCTGCTTTAAGAAAACATTATCAGATATAGAGGTATTAGAGCCTCCATCACATGCTGGCTGCCTTTGGATTCCACACTTGGAACAATGAGCACCTTCTCCATGTAAAAAACCCTGAAATTTACAAGTCAAAGATCACCTCACTTTCTGCAGTTGTTGGGTAGTCTGGAAGTGCAAGATGCACTAACGGCAAGAAAAGCACAGTTTGTATTTGGGAACACACTGCTAAGGAAGAACATGAGAGTTTGAGAAGGATATTCCAGAGAAGCACAACTTGCCAGTGGACTGCTGAGGCATCTCTAGAGACTTGCATTGGAGGGAAGAAGGAGTTTTCTACAAGAAGTGGAAAAATATGTCTGAAGAACTGAGGTGAGGTGTTTCATAGGGCTACTACTGTGATTGTGTTACCATTTGACAGGGTATTTTGAAGGTTATGAGATTTGGAAGTCTGTGTTCCCTTACCATTTTAAGTATTTCTGACTGAAAATATCCCATTCTAGTTAAACCCATGAAAAATTTCTTCCTTGCACCTTTGTAAGAGGATTTTTTTCTCTAGTTATCCAAAACTTGGACTTGCATGCTTGTACACTGTGAGCCCACAAAATACCTAATCCACAGATGAAAGTGTTTTAGAGCTGCTGGGGATGTTCAGCTACAGCATCTCAGCCTTCTGCAGGATGGAAAATTCGAAATCTGTTTGAGCGCTCCTGTAGGATCCTTCTCGCTATTTATAAGTGAAAGTAGAAGAAATCATGCAAATCAGGGAAATGTCTATGAAGGAAACTTGGGAACTTTTTTTACACCTGCAATCCTCTGAACAAGGACTGGTTGCTCACTGGAGTGTAAAAGCCTGTCAGAGTTCAAGGAGCATCTGGATGCTGCTCTTAGTCATGTGTTAGTGTTAGATAGTCCTGCAAGGAGCAGGGATTTGGACTCAATAATCCTTACGAGTCTCTTCCAACCCAGTATATTCTATGATTCTGCGAAAAGGCAGATGGAGAAAACAGGTAGGCACAAACTGTATGGAATAGACCTTGTATTGATTTAGCTGGGATTTAACTAAAATTAAGCTAAAGTTGGTAACCTTCAATTAGCTCAGTCTCAGCTTGCTTACAGCTTTTTTGGTCCTTCAGTAAATGATACAAAGGGTAGAATATTTTAGGAAGCTGTATTAACAGCATCATGTAAGCAGGAATGTACAGTTTATGTACTCTGTTTCCATCATACCTCCCAGCTTTCTGATACAGTTGTTCCTTCTCCATGTAGAGTAGTTTTAGACCAGTTAGAGCACGAAAGGTTTAAAGCAACATCCAATGAGGGAACCATGGTGTACAGTGCAGCTTTGGTACCTCCACTGGCAAGAGGATGTCTCTGCTGTTGCTTTTTTTCTTGTGTTTCCACACAGTAGCATCTTGCTCCTGGATAGCTGAGGCTTAAAGGAGGTGGGTTATGTATGTTTGATGGGGAACAGTATATTTTTAGTGTTTTTATGTGCTCTTAAAACTACTTCTACCAACAACAAGCACATGGTGTGTTGGTAGAAAATTCTTTACTTGAAATGTTTGAAGGAGCCTTCTTGCTAGATCCTGTCCTACAGCTCAGATAGTGCAACCAGCTACAACAGTCTGGTCAAGCCCGTTTCACCTCCAGTTTCGCCTCCAGCAGCTTTCCTTCCTTTGTGACTTCTCCTTGCCAGCACTGGACATCTTTCTCTTCTTCAGCCCAGAGTATTATCTTTATTCTCTGTGAGAACTAGCTAGCACTTCAAAATACTCATAGGATGATAGAGGCATTTAAGGAGATCCGTATCACTTTTTGCATATTGAGGCAATATTGTTTCTATTTAGTCTTCAGTATTTTTAACAGTACAAGTTTCCACATAATTTTCATTGTTTTAGAATTTCCTTCCTTGCTTATTTTGGCTTCTTTAATTGAAAAAACTTGGAATTCCTGAAGCCCAGTTCTCTTACCCACATGTAGCTCCCATGAACACAGATCCTTTTCCTTGTTTATTTAACCAGCCATATCAATGGTAACAGAGTCCGATTTGGCAGATCCTGAATTCCCACCCTGCCCTATATCACGTGCTTGTTCTCTTCTTATGTAACTAGACAAATGAATAAAAACAGATACCAACAAGGCTTTATTGTATCAAATTTCACCCACATGAATTTTTGTAACTAAAATCAGAAGAAATGTTCCCTTCACGTGTTAGACTCTCAGGTTATATCTGTTTAACAGGCTTTATCTGGAAAAGGAAAACATACTTAAAAGGGAATCTTAAACTGAACATGAGAAGGAAAGCAAAAAGTTAACTCAGTGACCCCTGTGTATTGTTTTTAGCATGATGTCTGTAGCAATGTTTTATGGCAAACACCATTATCTGAGGAACTATGAACATTCATACTTTGACAGAAGACTGGGGACTATTTTGTCCTTGAAGGATTGGTTCAAGGGCATTTAGGCCCCATCTTCCTCACTGCATTGAGGCACTGGTATATGGACTACCTTATGACGACAGTTCTCAAACTAAAATTCCCAAATCCATGCTAATAGGAGGAAGAGGAGCAGCACAGGAGATCAAGTCCACATGGCTGTCCCTCGTGATGAACTCCACTTACCTGTGACCAGCCTTCTTTTCCATAGTTGAATGGAAGTTCATGCATACATTTATAGTGTACCAACACATCCACAATCATCCATGGGTCCTTGCAACCAGCAGCTGCAAGGCCACACATCAAAACCTGTGTCTCTAGGGGCACCATAACTGGGGTAAGAATTAATTCAGTCTGTTTTGCAGATAACGAGCAGAGGTATTTTAGCCTGGATTCAGGAGTAGCTGTAATAACTACCAATAATTTCACTGCCCTTGACACCGAGATTTTGCAAAAACATTTTTATTCTTTCTAATAGTCTTGGCATAGAAATTTCTATGTTCTCCACTTCCTTTGTGTCTGTGTTGTTCCCCGTTGTGAATAGAAACAGGCAGAGGTCCTGGATGGCTGTGCAATGCTCATATCACCTCACTCTCCACTCGTCTGTAGGAGCGAGGCCTTTTTCCCTTTATAGGCAAAAGAAAGAACTGGGTGCTTGCAGTTGTACCACAGGGAGCTCTAGGACAGACCAGCTGATCCTCTACAGGTCCTTGATCCTCTGCAGATGATGAGTGGTAACCCATACAGTTATTACTTGGTTGCCAAGTTCACCCCCATGAAGCCCATTTCTAGTGTGCAAAATGAAGTCTCTGTGTTGGATATTTGCAGTCTAGGTGCAAAAGATTGTTAAATTGCATTTTCAGTGTAAATGAAACATGTTCCCTGCTTTGGGAAGGAATTAGAGGCATATGTTACCTAGCAAAAAAACCCAGCCCAGTGGGGATGGCTTGCTGTTCCTATCTAGCTTATTGAGTCCTTGCTGCCCTTCCAGGTTCCTGCCTCTACTGAGTGGGCAAAAGTAGGACATTATGAGTGCTTTTGAATCTAAATTTTGGAGGAACTTGGAAAACACCAGCATAGTGAGAACAGAGGGAATTTCCTGATGGTCACATGTTTCTGTGAGCAATCTATTTCCCTTCTAACTTGCGGGAAAGGTTAAAAATAACACACAGTGCAGTGCAGATGAGGACAAGAGCAGAAGAAAGGGAAAATAGGAGGGGAACAGCTAGATAAAGCAAGATGCCTGGCTGCAGTGAAACCTCTGAAACAAGTGAAGCATTGTGTTGAACGGCCACCCCTCTGGGCAGTGTAAGAGCTGACCCCACAGGGACTCTAGGGTGGTACCAGGAAAAGCATTAGCAAGTCCCTGTTACTCAGCTACAGAATATGGGAATGTCTCTGTGGCTTGTCACTGCAGAAGCAAGAACTTACTTATTTTCCTCTTTTCCTCACCAAAATGGGTGCTTAAAAGGATTTAAATCAAATTTCATTGGAAAGTTGACCCTCATAGGCAAAGCATATATCAGGTTCTTGGAATCCATGCCAGCACTGCCAGAAAGGGCCTCTGCTGGAATATGCTTAAGAAGGGATGCTGATGACTGGAAATGAGACCAATGTGGGTCAGCAGAGGCCTGCAAAACATGATCTACAAAAAACACTGGAGAAGTGGGGTTGCTTCATCTGCAAAAATCTAAGAGCGACAGCATGATTAATCCTCAGACATTTAAATGATCAATATTGAGAAAGGTAGCAATAGACTCTTTTTCATGTACATTCACAGAAGGACAATAAAAAGATAAATTAATTGGAAACATGGAAAGTAAAGATTTTTTTATAATAGTGCAAGCTTCTTAAGAACAGCCCTAGCCAGGGAATGGAGACATTGCCAGAGGTGATGTAGAATCTTCCTTAATGGCAATTTAAGAGAATCTGAAGCTCTAGAGGAGCTAGTCTAGCTTTCCTCCATGAGTGAGGAGATGGTCTAGATGACCTCGTTCCTGCTGCATTTCCATGGCATCTATGACATTTATAACACTGGTTTAGCTCCATTCTTTTTGAATCATGCTGCTTCTGGTTTTGATATATGCGTGCCAGGAGCAATTCAGTTCCATATTGTTACTTAATCATCACACGCATTAAAATGATTTGACCAAAGTGAGCAAAAAGCTAGAATTGCTACTTGCAGCGAGTAATAGCTATTTGTCAGCTTTATAACTGCTGTATAATTCATGGAGATAAAAGACTACAAAAAACGTTATTTATTTTCATTCTGAGAGTTTTAAATATGGCCAATATGCAGTGACTGAGTGTGTGATGGAGGTGGCAACACATGGCTCTGCCTCCTTAGAAGTCATGAGGGCAGGTAGCCCAAGCCCCTAAATCCCATTATTTTTGTTACCTGCTTTACAGCATCTGCATACTGAGACAAGCAAAACAGAATGTCTGGATGAAAAAGAAACAAACATAGGATTTTTCTGGAGTTTATTTTCCTCTGTAATTTTCTGAAAGGAAGGTTTATGGAAGTCATTGTTTCTGCTTCACTTGAAAGGCATAATTTACCAGCTGCATGGGTCAAGTGCTGTCTTTTTAGCCCTCTCTGAGAGACCTGTGTTGTGTCTGATGAGTGAGGTTCAGGCTGTGCTTTCTGAATATTCTGTCCGCCTGTATCCAACATTGATGTAACACACCTTTGAGCATGTACACGCGTCAGCATGACAAGACAACTGCAGCCAAGGTGGGAACCAGGGAAGAGATACTGCCCACAATATTACCTCTGCCAGTATATCTGCTTTCCCTGGTACCCAAGGGGCAATCACTGTCTGTGGGTCTTCTCAGGGCTTGTTCCCTATGTGCAGCTTGGACAGTGCAGAAGGTGGAATACTTTCCCCGCAGCCACCAGTGAGAACTGGATACCACATGATCTCTGTCCTAGACAGTCTCTCAGGGAAGGCAAGTAGCCCAGTATAATGCCCTGTTGCTTTTTACTGAAGAATGGTGTGCATACCACTAGCGAAGTTACTGCACTTCATAGTACTGTCTTTTATAAATTCTTCAATAAAAGAGTTGCAGTATCCAAGGGTACATAATTTTGGATTAAGAGATACTGAAATAAATGTGTTATTTCACTTCCTGAAAGATCTCAGTCTGGGTGATTTTCTCAATATGTGTTCTTATATATGTATTTTAAAAATAAATAATAAATATTAAATTATTACAAAATTAAAAATTAAACCACAAACAACAACAAAAATTAATCAAGGAGGGAGTATTCCCACTAGTCCCAATAAATTTAACTCCAACCATTCATATTTCTTAATATTGCAGAGGGTGTTCAGCCTCTGGCTGTGCTCCCAGGAGCCTGTGCCTTGCCTGTTCAGCCAGGCATGTGCTGCCTGACCTCTGACATCCTCCAAGCAGCACGGTGAGCCTGCAAAGACTGTTCTCTGCTTGTTGCAGCCTTTCATGACCATGTCCAAGAATTTCCTATTTTTTTTGCAGCATCCCTCCTCAGAAAATCAGAGAGGTTTCTTAACCCTGCAGATAATTTTAGATCTCTGACCTACCAGAGGCCCTGGCAGAGGAAGGGCTCTGCCATTTGGTAGCCTGTTGTACCTGAAGAGCCCTTTGCCTGTGTTTGGAATGAGGAGTTATTTTTGATACTGTTTCTGATATTAGCCATGAGTACTCCTGGAGTGTTTCCAAGTTTTCTAAAGGTTCTTGTGTCTTCTCCCTGTTTTGGTTTGTTTTATTTTTTCTATTTTGTTTCTGTGCTTATGTCACTCGTCTTTCCACCACACTGGAAATGGAGAACACGTCTTGGAGTTGCCTACACAAGATTCCTGTTTCCAGACTCACTGTCTGGCTGTCTTTGAAGCGCTGTTGCCCGTTGCAGTGAGCAGAGGGGAGCTCTGGTTGGGTGCTGTTCTGACCACGCAGTGCCACTGGTGTCCCTACAGCAGCACAGCAGAGCACTGCATCAGGTGAGTTACACACAATCTAGAGCCTGAGCTGGTAACAGCTGTTGTTCCCAACTTCAATGGTGTAATCTGTATTTATCTGTGTTTTTAAGAGTAGTGTGTTTCAGTTTGAGTGAGACAATTTAATATATACCCCACAGTGCAGCTTTCACTCCTGTGGGAGTAGGGGTAGTGGTATGAGTTAGCAGGAGGTCAGCTTTTTCATCTGCTACACTTCCTGAATGACCTTGGACAAGCCCTTCAGTCTGTTTATGCCTCAGTCTGTCTGGCTGTGCAGACAAGAGAGGAAGGAACTGTCCCACCCGCAAAGCCCTTGCTCTTTCACAGTGAGAGAAGGTCCTTCCTCGTGCAGAGATCACCTTCTGCTGTGTTTGGATGTAATGGTCTGATCTCCGGGACTTCTAGAAACAAGTTACTGTAAATGATACTAATAACAGCACTAACACTCTGTATACTTTTCAATAGGCATGCATGAGACAACATCTGTGTGTGTTTAGATAAGCTGGAAGCAGCTGGATTTGGCCTCTGCACCAGCTGCTGTGATCACAGTGCAGTTCTCTGCTGTCAGTGCCAGTGGGGCTGGTTGGGAACACCACTCTGTATACTTTGCAATCTCTGCATTTAGTGCCTGCTTTTGGCACTCTCATCTCTCTCACTTATGAATGAGTGGGTGAGGGAGGAGAGGGCTGGGCTGGGCTGACTCCTTCACAGATGAACCATAAGGAGCATAGGAGCTGAAACACAATCTCCTCCTCCTTTCTTGTGCTGTTTCACCGACAGCCTTGCTCACAGCTGGGAGGAGGACAGCCTCACGAGCAGCCTGAGCAGGAGCAAGGAGAAGGGAAGTTTTGTGCTCTTCACACTGCAGGCAAAACCTCTTTGCATAACCTCTGCTAACAGGTGAGTTTCATTTTTATCTATTCATTCTGGAAAGCAACTTAATTTCCCATCACTGAGCCAGGTCTCACCCCTGGAGAGGTGATAAGACCTCTAGGTCATAAGTTTTCTAGCTGAGTTGTTAGAGCAAAACAATGAAGTGCTCCAAGGACTCAACCAAAGCAACATGTCCAAAAAAATTCACAGCTTCAAAATTAATTTCCTTGGCAAAATTCCTACTAGCAGGAACTTTGAATGAAGGTTTTCCCAAAAACCTTCCAATTAGGCACAAGGAGAGCTGAATGTTCAGGTAGTATTGATGAAAGGAAATTGTTAAGATAAACTGAGAAACTGTTGTTTGCAGCAAGGAATCAGAGCAGTAGCCTGTAGATAAGTTCCTGGAGTCATTTTCAGAGAACTTACCGGTACTGTATAAGTTGACTAGATACAAGATATTTTGAAGCACTAGTAAGTGACTTAAATAGTTCATTTCGCCTGAGAACACAAGCCAAAATTTACACCTAACATGAAACTGCTAAAGCACATATTATGTGTGAGTGCTCTGTGCACACCTGTATAGTTTTGTCTTTGTATCTCAGATGTATGTCATTACTATATTTTCCAAACACTAAGCCACTTTTCTTGTTGCTGTTCAGAATCTGACTCAGAAAACTTGAAATGTGAGGGTTTGCTTAGTGAAGTGAAATCCATCAGTGAGAAATTAATCTTTTTTTTTTCTTTCAATAGGATAAAAACTTTTGTTCACTATTGTAGCTTGGCCTTGTTATGAGAACATTTTTCTGGTTCTTGTCAGTCTTTGTAAAGAAACATGAAAAGCAATTCACTGAGCGATGCTTTCGTCTTTTGTGTGTTGCATGGGGAGGGAAGCTGAGAAATAGAGAATTTAGAAGCATGTAACAGCTCGTCCTGTCCTCTTCAGAGCACATGCAGATATTTTTTAATAAAAAATATAAGGAGACTTAATAGTAAAGTAAGTAAAAATGGCAACACATAGGCTCATAGGACGTGACAGTGTCACTGTGAGCATTATGGGACTTTCTGAGCAGTCTGTTAGTCAGTACCCACTGTGACTTTTTCCACATTAGCTCGCTGTATTCACACTGGCTCCAGAAGAGCAGAGTGTCTAACCACTTCCTCTTTCAAGTTTTCTTTAATCAAGAAGACAGTAAAAGGTAGTCAATCCTGTGTATTTAACACCCACTGTTTCATTTCTTCTTTGAGAAAACAAAATTTCCAACTGTCCTCACCCCTATCCTTCCTGCCTCCCCATCTTAGTGCTGGTATGTTGTTTTTTTCCCATATCAGGCTGCTCCTGCACATACGCTTGTAAAGTCTTTCTGTTACATGAGCAAAGAGGCAGAAGAGTGCCATTTCCAGCTTATTTTACACTCAGTGCTATATAGCTGTAGGTAACATGATAGCATGGAAAGTACATCCCCAAAGTTTTAAAAGTCTTTACAGGGTCTAGGAAGTATACTGTAAGAAAATGTTGGGTTTATAGGATCAGACAAGTATGTTGTTCTGTGATAGCAGAGGTGAAAATGTCTACATCACAGCACTGTGATTTGAATATCACAATTTTGAATGAAGAAAGATTTGGTGGTTCCAATATCTCATTTAAAAACCTTGACATCTTAAGTGAGAGGTATTTATTTCACTTTGTGGTTGGTGGACAAAAATTGACTCCCTTTGTTCTGGATCTGAGGACTGTAAGCAATCTTATAGCAGTGGGAAAAGAGAGAAGTGGGATATGGGGAAAGGGCAGAGAAGAGAGGAGAGTGTCTGCAGAACCAGGTGTACCCAGGTGTCATTGTATGAGATGTCATTGATTAGGGTGAGCCCGAGGCTGCTTGTGAGGTCAGACAGACAGGAAGCTTCTTACCTGCAGCTGAGCACAGTTGCACAGGGCCAAGTGTTCAAAGGTGGGGGAATTAATGTAACTTTTCCTCACCTAACCAGCCTTGTGGATGGTGTCAGTCAGATTAACCAGCTGATGCTCTAAATGTGAGATTTCTTGGCATTCATGCATTGAACAGGGCATGGAGAAGAAAATTTCTTCCCTTCCAATTTTTCTAGTCCTGACCTGAGGGTGCATTCATGGTGCCCTGGGGCTTCACTTCTGATGGCTGTATTGTGAGAGTGTGGTGGTAACTAAAGAAAGTCATGTCCACTCATGAGGACAGTTACACAACTTGGTAATTATTTTTAAGGGAAGAACTGTGGAAAGAGAACTCCAGGCATGGCAGCCTTGTGAGGCTCATTACCTTATAATAAGCTGATTGTCTCCTCTAATATGTTTGTTTTTCCTATAAAGCTTATTCTGAGTGGCTTTTATTGCCTGTTATGAATTATTCTGCCAGCTGAAGCATTTGCAGAGCTGCTGACCCTGACAGCTGGTGGCAATTGTTTTTGAAAAGACACAGAACAGCTTTCATGTTTAGAAGAATCTGACCAATAATTTTAACTAAAGATATTAGTGAGCAACAGCAGCTAAGAAAAACATTACAGTTTATTCTCTACGGGATACATCCACTGTAACACTTTTCCTCCACTAGAAACACCACTCTGAACTCTGTTAATCTATAGGGTAGCAAAACAAGAGATTTTTTTAGGCAGTTCATCTGGAAGCTGTAGGTAATTCGCCTGAAAAAGAGAAAAAGAGTAGATAATAGGTTTAAAACCCTGTTGAAAGGGAGAGTGAGAAACAGGCTTACGTGAAAGTATACGTTCTGTTCCTCTCCATGGAACCCTCTTGCCAGAAATTGTTTCTGTGGCAACAAACCTCTTTCCAGCTGGGTTGTCTTGGAGTTTGATCTGGGATTGCTTAGGCTCAGATCTGTCACCATGCCAGAATCAAACAGAAATGCAAAACTGATCTGACCTACAGGTAACAGAGGGCACTCTGCTGCTGGTACTGTTGCTCCACAAGAGATGTCCTCCTGACATTCTCCTCTCAGAAATTGCTACAGACAGCTTTTGCTGCTAGAATGAGCCTAGTCTTTCCTTTCTGAACATTGTTGCTTTGTTCAGCAAGGTTTCAAGCTTCCTTTCCCTTATGTTGTGTCCTATGGGCCAGCAGTAAAGACACAAATCTTTGAAGAGAGGTTGAGTAGCCAACAGAGGAAGGGGAGATAAATAACGAATGAATTACAAAAACAAGTGTAATTAAAGTATCAAAATTCTGTCACTTTAATGACACCTGAAAAAAATGCTAAAATAGCAGTAGGGAAGAATGGAAATGTTTCAGAGATCTCTTGGTTTGACTTTCTTTCAACTCAATCTTTAAGCAACCATTAGAATATTATCATTTAATATCTGGAAGCATTTCCTCTTCCTTCTGCCACGGAAGGAGAGTTTTTACTGGATGATAATGATTTAGTGATGGATAATGATTTAGTGTCTACTCATACATCTAATTAGAGGGTATATCTGGTTTATGCTCCGTGTTTAAGAACTATTCAGCCATAGCTTTAAAATAGCAATTGTCTTTTAAACTTACAAGAGGCTTAAATTAAAATCCCTGAATTTACCATGTCAGAACCTTATTATTTGGAATTTGAACTTATGTCCAAATTTCAGAGCTGGTTTTACACTTCCACCCCAAAGCAGGACCTGGATTTCTGAACAACTGTGACAGCTTTTCCATCTCCTCAAGAACTCATCAGAACTCCCTTGTAACAAGGATTTGATTCTCTCCCTTTTCTCTAGTCAGAAGCATGTTTGGAAGTATGAATAGTTTACAGCAAGGTTGCTGCTTTTGTTGTGAATTGCTTCTTTGATACTATTAAAGAAGGGGGTTTTGCATTTCTGTGAGGTGCCTCTCCAACTATTTTTCTCAGTTTTTGTGTTAAACATGTTTTATCCAGAAATAGAAAATCAGGAAACGGAAATGTAAGCAAACCTGCAGATACAAATGCCAGCACTTTATTTAAAGTGATTAATCCACTGGGAACTAGGTTGTTGGAGTCCTGTACCCTTAAGTGGAAAAAAAAGAAAAAAGGACTGACATTTTCAATAGTCATCTAGGGAGCAAGAACAGCAATGAGGGAAAGAGCACAGAGGAAAACCTTCTGCAAGGCACACTGCTTCTTGTGAGAACACTGAGAAATAACAATGGAAGAACATGTCTTACATGTGAATATTGACTCAGTTCTACAGGAAACTTGGTTAATCTCCAGAAGGGAAACTGAAAAAAGGGGAAGAAATTTAATTAAAGATAGCAGTAAGGGGTAGTTTAGCAGAGTTGTGTTTCTGCCAAACTAGATGGGGACTGTTTGAAGACATGCACAAATACATATGCACAATGCACCCCACACACCACCCCCCCAATACTGTATCCAAGGAAGAAATACAGAACAAGAGCCAGAAAATACTCAATTGAGCCTAAAAGGAAATGAGCATAGCTAAGCAGAACCGCGTGGAAGGGTGGATGGTGTGCTAGACTAGAAAGAATTGGATCTAGAACAGAAACATTTCTGAAGTGCACAATGTGATCAGTGTAAGCCAGAAACACAAACACAGTACAAAGGCACAAAGGAATTATTTTACTTTTTTAGATGGCAACAGTGCACACAGTGTTAGGTGCTTCAGTTTAACAGGCTCTTATCCCATGATGAATTTATTCTCTTTGATTAAGATAAATCCAATCAGAAGAAAAATTAAGTCAAAGAAAAAATTAATTTAGTCAAAGAAAAATGAGGAGTGGAAGGGAAAAATCTTCAAATATTGTAAGCAGCTTTTCACTTTACCACATCTTAAAACTTTTGCAGTACAAAATGAATCATATACTGAATCATATATGCAAAAAATGGCATTTTAAAAAGAGATTACTTTATTGAATGTATCATTATTTCCTGATGCATGGAATAATGAAAATGTTAACCTTCTCCTAAAACAGGAGATCTGCTCAATCTGTTTAGATATGCCAGAGTTTCAACCACATTTCAGTTAGGCCTAGCAAGCAAAATTTTTCTATAAGACAGCCTTTGCTGGTTGTCAATTGTTATTAGTCAAGCATTGATTATGGATGTCCCCAGCTTGTCGATAGCACTGCGCAATAAGTCCAGTCCACTGAATTATCAGTAAATGAGGAGAAAAAATTATATAGATGGGTGTTTGGTTGATTTCCAAAAGACTTTTAGTTAATGAGATAGTTCTGTTTGGAGGATATGATGTGCTGATGTGCTTGGGTTCAAAGTGGTATTACAAAAGATGCAAGCAGAAAGATAATTTGGTCCCTACTGTGTTCTCTAACTTGTCAGGGTTTGAATGAGTTTTCCCTTGAGTGATGCAGGGGAAGCTTGACAGAAGAGACTACCTTGCATGTTGCTGGCATTCCATCCCCTTTCTGTGTGAGCATGTGGGTACAGAGGGCAAGTTGCTGTTAATACACACATGCTCCAGGGCTATGAGCATCTGGCTGAAGGTGGAGGTTGACAGCCAGTGTTTGCTCAGCCTTGGTGTGCACTGACTGGGACAGGGTGTGCTGACCAGGATGGGGTACACTGGCCAGGACAGGGTGCTGGCAGTGTGCTACAGCCCACAGTATGTAAGTGGATGGCTCATACTCAAGCAGCAGAGAAATTTGGCCAGTTCCTCTGTGAAGCAGGGGCTGTGTGGCAGTGCTGTGGCTACAGGGGCACGCTGGCAATCCCAGAAAGGCAAAAATAATTGAAATGCAATGCAGATATGAATTAAACTTTAAGTCACTGAATTCAGTGCAAGATATCTGGCATTGCCTGACGTAGCACTGTGCTGTTGTCAGAGCAGACTGCAGCTTCAGAAGAGGGAATAATACAGTTTAGGAAAATTAATCAGAAAGATGATTTTCCCCAAGGCTGTAGATGGTAAAATGAATCAGAACTCATTTAACTCAGAAGAGTGAAGTTCCTGTTTCTCAACCACAGGCTACACACAGTTGTTCCAGTCGTTGTTCCTAACTAATATTTTATGTTGATCCTGGCTTATGTGGCTTCTAATAAGCAAGACCTGAGTAATCTTGGCTTTTCTTGCATTGTCCTGTTCATTGGGGATCACTGTACAAGTTTGGAATTATAAGCAGTTCTCTTGTCTATGACTGATTATTACGTGCCTGCTGCTTCTTCAATAGAGACAGGATGGTTTTTTGGCTTTTGTGTCAAGGAGGATTGACCTGATTGAGGTTTTAGTTCAGGGGAAAGGAAGATTTGGAGTTTTTTCTCTGAGTAATAGAGTGATTTAAGATGTTTGCAGGAAGTGGTGTGATGTGTTTTCCTCCACCCATTGTTCTGTACTCAAGCAAGTCATACACGAAGCTTCAACATGTGCCCTGTGGGTAGGAACCAGTCACAGTAACTCAGCAGTGAAATACTTGGAGGGTCGTGTCGTCCACTTGGTTCATCTTTAACAGCAGGAAGTGAGGGGCAAATGAGGGTCATTTTTTAAAGCTTTGAGGCAGCTCTAGCATGACTAATTTCAGCTGTGATTCACCTCTCTGATTCTACTTGGACTGCTTGCCTGAAATTACACATTTCATGAACTTCTTACTACCTTAAATAGAGATTTTCCAAAGTATCTTTTTTTCAGCACTTTCTTGCGCTCAACCAGTTGTTCAGACCTCACATGAGGTAAAAAGGTCCTAATCCTAGATAAAGAATAAGTAGTAGTGTGAGATAGAATGAGTAGTCTGAGGGAACATTAAGTGTATTTGCCAAGTTACTGTTCATGACAGTTGAGAAGTCGTGGCAGTCAGAAGAAATCCCAGGTGACTGGAAAAAGGGAAACATTGAACCCATCTTTAAAAAGGATAGAAAGGTGGACCCTGGGTACTACTGACCTGTTAGCATCACCTCTGTGCCTGGGGAAGGTCATGGAACAGATCTTCCTGATGCTCTGCTAAGGCACATCAAGGGCAGGGCGGTGATTTGGGACAGCCAGCAGAGCAGTACCAAGGGCAAGTCCTGCCTGATCAGCCTATGGCCTTCTATGATGGAGTGA